>OU611763.1:5445377-5557877 GCA_914767535.2 Dunaliella primolecta | reverse complement strand
ATGAGCCCCCAAGGATGGCGGCAGCAACACCAGCAGGTAGTACCTAATCACCAACAGCAACAGCAACAAGAAACAAGTGAGCAGCAGCAGCAGCAGCAGCAGCAGGTGCTACCTAAGCAGCAACAGCAGCAGCAACAGCATTTGGGAGTAGGTGAGCATCAACAGCAGCAGCAGCAGCTGCAGCAGGAGCAGATCCAGAGAGACATTGAGCAGCAGCAAGGGCAACAGAGCCGCCCCTCAGCACCCGTCATGCCGCCGACAGTTGTACATGCACAACTGCGGGAGCCGTTTCTGCTCCTTGTGACCAGGGAGGTGGTGGCCCCATCAGGCAAGGCCAAAGTGGTGCAGCAGCTGCAGCAAGGCCAAGGGCAGGCATCAGCGAGCCAAGCACACTTCAGGGTCTCACTCCCAAAACCATCCCTGATGGCATCCCTGCGCTCTCAAGAGTGCCATGCGCAACGCACGCCGCAAGCTGAAGCACCTGCTGGAGATGGCGCCCAGGTAGGCCTGATGTGTGCTCAGAGTTCTGGCTTTGTTCGGTGCTACGTTTCATAGTGAGTCCCACACGACATGGAATGCTGCAAAAGCAAAGCAAGGCGTCGTCCAAACCACATGTTTGACTGGAAAAGCGATTAGGATAGGATAGGATAGGGTGACATAGCTGTACCTGCCTACAAGGGCAGCTTAGCTGAAGCAACAGGTGCCTGTAACCAAACCAGACCAAACTTGTGTAAATGTCAACTGAAAGCCTAGGAAAGCGATTAGAACATGCTTAGGACATGTTTAGGACATGTTTGACTGGAAAAGGGATTAGAACATGTTTGACTGGAAAAGCAATTAGGACAATGTATGCATTGTTGCATCATCAAGGCACTCCATACTATGATCAGCAGCAACCTTCGCCCTCAATCTCACGAGTGGATGCTCAGCAGCTAGGTCTGCGATCCTGACACGTTTCACTCACCACAGCTCCTTCACATTCCAGAAAATGTATGTGTCCCATCAGGAGGGCAAAAAAAAAAGCAGTGGACGTCATGTCAAAATTCTCGGCGGGAGCCCCAAAAGGACCACCCACCCCCCCTTCCCCCACAAATACTGCCCCCCTCCCCACGAAAAGGGTATCAATCTGCTCCTTTTTCAATTCCCCATCCATCTGCATACTCCGCGCAATGAAAAATTGAGTTGCAGCAGAGTTATAGGCCAAAAACTGTGCAGCGGACGCCCATGCATACCTGCCCTTCCAGGCACCCACAACAGGCTTGCAAGTCCACAAACTGCCCTCTTGACTTCACCAAGCAATGATACATCATACATTGCCACTACCTTGGAAGTTTGGAATGATTTGCTGCATGTTTGTCTCCACACCCCCTGTTGCCCACACCCTTGTGCGCGTGGCACTGACTCCCAGGCATGCACACAGACCCCCCCTTTTACCCAATTTGCACCAAAAAGGTGCCAATCGACAGCTCTCGAGCTCAGGAATCCATTGGTATATTTAAAACTTCGAGAAAGTGGCTCAAAAAAATTCTGGAGGGGGATCCCAAAAAGTCCAAACCCCCTCGAAGGACCACCCACCAACCACCCCCTCCAATTGGACCCATATATATACCAATCGATAGCTCTTGAGCTCAGGATCCCAAATATATAGTTGTTTTAAGGAGTTGTACATGACGTCCAAAAGTTATGCAGACTTGTGCCTCCTGGTCCCATCTATGTTTTTGAGTCATCGAATTGAGAATCTGATATACAGTTTCCAATAAAGCATAGCATGCTGAACATGCAGGCATCCGGCTGCAAATTGTGGTTCCTTGCCTATGCATACCAGTATGTCCTCCTTCACCTGAGTGCCTTGTTTACAAATGCTGGTTACTGCTGTAGCACTTGCTGTTGGTGCTGGAGCTGTCGTTGTTGTTGTTGTTGCTGTTGTTATTGTTGTAATAAAGCGCAACGGTTCAATGGTTTAGGATCGTTTAGACATCATGAAGTGTTGGAATGTGTTCACCCCTGACTCCTGCATGGTACTAGTTTTTTGGCACAATGTTGATGCTCCACAAGAAAATGCTCGTTCACCTGCATGATCAGATCCTTCTACATTGCAACTGTCTGTTTGAAGGTGTCAGTGTGTGCTCCATGGCTGGAGATCCGGAGCCAATTTCCACTATGCTGGAACCTGGATGGGTTGAATACCCCAGGACCAGGCAGGAGTTTCAGGTATGAGGGTGGTGCACCACAGGATTGGACCATTTCCTTGTTCATTTTGGTGATTGGCAAAAATGTGCATGATAGGCGTATTTGCTTTTTGTGAAGCGTCTCCAGTGAGCCAAGCTTCATGCATTCTGAAAATTCAGTAGCAAAATGAACACGTTAAGTAGACTCTAATGCATGCCACATTGTTTAGGTTGTTTGATTGCGACCGAAATGTGGCTCCAAGAGAACAGGGAGGAGATTGTGGTTATTGAAGTGAGGGAATGACATGCATGCTTCTAAAGCATGCATAAATATGATGGAGCATCATGAATTATGACGGAGCTACAGAAAGGTTATTCAATCTGAGATGATGGTAGGAGCTGGAAATTTGCAATTGCCCTGACACCTTCCAATCCCTCAAATTTTGAGAGGTGCAAGGCGGCTGCGTGAAACATGCAAATGTGTAATTCCATTCAGGCATCTCACAAAGATTTGCAGGATCAGCTTTCCATGCTCTTGCTACACATCACAAAGGAAGGGTTGAGGAAACCCATCCTGCAGCTGCAGGAACACCACCTTCTGTGAAATCTGTGTTCAGTCTTTTGATGGAAGGTTCCATGCTCCATTTACACGTTGTTTTACAGGCTGTCCAGGGCACCCTACGCAGTGATGATGACTGCCACAGCAGCAAGAGCAGTTGCACAAGCAGCAGGCAGTGTTCCATCAAACACAGAGAGCCCTCTTCTCCCAGGTCCCTTGTCTTCCTTCTCTGTCACTGTGCTCCCCCTCGCCACGCCTGATGCCCTCCCTCCTCATTCCTCTCCAGATCATGCAGGGGCTACACCTCCACGCACAGCAGCCGCCCCTGTCAGCCTCGATCCTCATTACACTCCAGAGCATGCAGTGGCTGCACCTCCACACCCAGCAGCCACCCCTGTCAACTCTTCCTCGGTGGCCTTGGTTGATGATTTTCTTGCACCAGTCAAGGCACCCTGTGCCTTTACACCTGCAGTGCCACTTGCGGGTGAAGCAGCAGGAGATCAAGCAGCCACACTGGCCCTCCCCATGTCCACCCCAGCTAGCATTTCCTCCCTGACCAGCACACTGCCCTTGCCCCTGCAACCCCTCATATTTAAGGCTCAGCATGACGGTGCCTCGGAAGCAGGGGCGGCTACACAGATCGACCCTTCCAAGGGGTCATCTGCTATGCTGACACCCTCTCCCTCTCCACCCTCAGCTGCCTCTGCCGAAAGCAGCTGCCCCGCCCCATTTTTACCCCACGTGCTCACGCAGTGTGGCAATATTGCAACCTGTGTTTTAGCAAGTGACGGGCACTCTGCTGTAGGTGTGCAGATAGCAGAGGGAGGGAGCACAGAAGCTGAGCATGCATGTGTGGAGCATGTCCCTCTCTCTCAAATCAGTGCACCATACCAGCTGCAGCAGAAGAGGCAGAGGAACAATTTCAAGAGCATGCTGAAGAGAGGTAAATCTTGCTATTGATGATCACGCAACTCTGCTTACAAAGGAGGCTTAAAGCTCATTAGGCAAATGATAATCACATGCATGTCAGCCTTGCTTGTTTGTGAATTGCTTGAAATGCTAGCAAATTGATGTCCTCTAATTAACTGAAGATGTGCAGCACAGGTCCTGGCAATCAAATGCCCAACCTTGATATTTTTGTTTTGGATCCATGATTGGGATTCCTCTCTGTCATGTGCTGAGGCCAAATATCCTGCCTTAAGGTAAGAAAGGGAAAAAACATTAAGGCCATAAAAATGCCTCCCAAAAAAAATGTAGCAGTGAAAACACGCTACTCACATCAATGAAGGGAAAGATGATACCTAGGGCCTTTGATCATAGCCAAAACTGAACATATATACCTGTGCTGCAAGTCCTGCCCTTTTGCCCGGTCGTCAGATGACTTGCTTTGTGTTCATGAGTATGTCACATGCAACTGTTGAGCAACAGAAGATGCCAAGGGTGATGCAGCACACAAGATTCTGCGTTTCCAAATCGTGACATTGCAAACATACTGCATTCCTCTTTTGCCATGCATCTGTAATACGCAGGGTTCCACAAGGCATGGAGGGCTATTGCTGTTTGTTTGAAAAAACAAAAGGCGGGAACCTGAGGGGGAATGAGCTAATGCAGCACACTCATAAATCATTTGAATGGTTTGAAATGGCATATTGTTGACAATAGCCTTTCGAAGTTGTTTTCACAAACCCATAGATCTCTTCTCTCTTTCTTTCACTAGCTTTTCTTTCATTCCAGCCTTAGGTATCCTCTTTTCCTTAATTGATGCGGGGAATGTCTTCACTGCCTGCATACTTTTTCTTTTTCAGCTCATTTGCCTTTTTTTGTTTGGATTAAATCCTTAGCCAGAGTCTGAGGTCAGGAACAAAATGTTTTTTTCCATTGTTGCTGGCATTACTGGCAAATCCCTTGTGGCATGCAACCTTCAAAGTGAAGGGTGCACCTGTGCCTTGCCAGATAATCATATTGCCATCTTAATGCAGGACATGTTTCGTTATGTTGCTTGAAAGCTCCATCTCCCAACCAGGAAATAGCTTTTTTCTTGGCGCACCTGGGACCTACAAAGTATTGCAGTCTGGAACGCAGCTGCAAGGGTCCATCTGAACAATCATAACTCAGCTTGGCTAAAGGGCCTGGCTACAGCTGTATCAGAAGCCAAATGGAAGCTATGCAGTGTTGGCAACCATTCTACTCTCATTACAATACATGCCGACATGCCTAGATTTAGAAAGTGCCACCGCCTCCGCTCTGACAAACAACAACTATTCAGAAATCCAACCTATCCACACATAGGCAATCAAGAAGAATCATTTGCACCTAACCAATCTAGTCCAACCCTCATGCTCAAAGTCCCTGACTGGAGGACATGGGCATACACTGATGGTAGCTGTCATATCCAGAATGGCAAACAAGAAATTGGAGCAGGTGTCTACTTGCCCTCTCACTGACAGCAAAAAATGTGTTGAGCCTAATAGTGCTGGAATTACCAACACCATATGTCGAGCTGAATTAGCAGCAATTGCTGCTGCCATTACGCACTTTTTTCACATTGCTTCAGACAGTCTCACCTCTCTTCATCAAATACATAAACAACACATTCACCCTGAGAAGCACAAACAACACGTTCAATGGGATGTCCTTAAAATCGTATATACTCTCATAAACAACTTACAATGAGTTACAATAGGGTTTGACCTTCAGCCAGGTAGTTTGGCTGCTCGGTCTGCTCAACTGTTCCAACTGCAGAAAAAATATCCATGAGATCGGGAATAAAACGATAAGTCTCATTAGTTTGCTTCTGCAAGAAATGAATAGCATCCTCAGAGCTAGCTTGAGAATAGTAGAAAGTGCCTGAATCGTCCAGAAAAATCTATAAGACATTAACAACTTACAAACCAATATTTATGTCTACAAAGTAAAGTCTCATGCTGGCATATCTGGTAGCGGATGTGCAGACGCTATACCAAAATTTCAGGCAAACCAAGCCAAGAGTTGGCTGATACTATGATCCCTGGCTCCGGCCGCGGCGGAAATCCATTTTCTCATTTATTCTGGCTAGCCAAGGAGGAAAAAGAGAGAACATACTGCCATCACATCCACAGCTCCTGCACCCGATCCTAAAATCACCTATTTCCCCAATCTTCACAATGCTCTCAAGTCTCACATGCATACAAAACACAGACTTGGACATGCCAACTCCAAAACAGGCTCCTACTCATACTGTCAGAGTTTGTTACCACATCTAGATAAGAACTTCTTATTTTGAAATCTTGATTCTGAAAATCAGCAATGCCTTTAGGAACATGTCCTGTATATCCTCTTTCATGAAGCGCACCATCTTACAATATTGCACTGGCACCCTCTATTACCAAAACATGCGGTTCACTTCAAAAGGTCCACTAACCTATTATGCCCTCTCCCAGACTGTCATCAATTAGACACCACATCATGATGCTTTCAGGCTGCCAAAATCATGTCATCTCCAGCATGACAATTGAACGCCACAATCATCCATTATGATGTTGCTGGAAGAATAATTATCAAAGCTCTTAGCTAACGCCCTCGGGAAGCAAGCTTGGTAAACACAGACATAGGAAGTGATGATAGATTGGCGCCCACTTCCAAAGTCCGTCACCCTAGTCAGCTCCAAGCTTGTTACCACAAGACGTGCTATTGAAAGCAAAAATACCTCCCACAGCCAGGCTCGGGAGCCGGGCGCTTCTAATAACCCTCCAGGTCCACATTAGCTCTTTCTTTTTTTAACTTCGTGGTGGAGGGGACTCACGGCTCTCTCGAGCCAATGGGTCTCCTTTTCCTTAATTGATGTAGGGAGAGTCTTCTCTGCCTACGTAGTTTTTTCTTTTTCTTTTCTTTTCTTTTTCTTTTTCTTTCTTTCAGCTCCTCCTAGAATAGAGGCACATCTTGTGGAAGTCAAATACTGTGAAGACACTTGGCCAGAATCAGCTTGAGGCCTCCAAGCAGCAGCACCGCGACCTATGTCGCCATCTTTCAAGGGCCTCAGCTCAAGTCACCCTCCATAATATTTTGTTAGGTGTGGGTGGGGTCATCTACACCCCACACTCTCTGGAGCCTCTTAAAGAGCTTGGTCTTGACACTTACAAGGCCACCAAGCTTGCTCGGAAGCTTCATGCTCATTCTGTCTAGTATGCTTACAAACTTGCTAGCACCAGGCGCGCTCTCAAGAAGACTTCTTTCAACTCTCATCAGCAAGATCAGGGACGGGCTATTGCTAGTAACCCTCCTGATCCTCACTGACTTCTTTCTTTTGTTACTCTTCAAGTTGGTGAAGGGGATACACGGTGCCTCGGCTCTAGGTATCCTCTTCTCCTTAATTGATGTGGGGAGTGCTTTCACTGCCTGCATAGATTTTTCTTTTCTTTTCTTTTCTGTGCTTGCTCTTTCTCTTGGCCTGTGTGGTGGGGCCCTGCCTTTCAGGACAGGTGACCTTTCCTTAATGCATGCGGCCGGACTTGGCAAGCGTAGTCTTTCTTTCCTTCTATCTTTCTTTCTTTCTTTCTTTCTTTCTTTACATAACCTCCAAATCCCTGCACATGCATCAAGCAGGATTATACTCCCTTACCTCTTTCCACGTATTTCTTTCTAAGAAATCTAGACCCACATGTAGTCGTCCTGATGCTAAACTGACTACTCCTTATAATACCAAACCCACTCCTTCTTCTTCTTCCTCCTCCTCCTCACACCATGTATTATGCAGCAGGCACAGCACCCCACACAGGTCCAACACAACTACCCATGTTAAACAACCCCATAAGTTGAGTGCAAACCAACGGCATGTACATTTGATAGATATTAAATATTGTGAAGATACTAGGCCTGGACAGCAGTTGGAGACGGCACAGCGGCAGCATGCAGATCCATGCAAAAATTAAAGTGGAAAAGCTGTCACGTTATATACCATCCTTGTGGGTGTTGGTGGGACCTCTCACACTGATCATACCCTTAACCAAATTAAACAACTGGGACTTCATCACCAATGTGCCATTAAACTTGCTCGCAAACTCCATGCCTATTAAAAAAGAAAAGAAAAGAAAAGTCTACGCAGGCCAAAAGCCGCGTGCATTAAGGGAAGGTCCCCTAACTGGAAAGCTAGAGGCCTCACCAGAAAGGAAAGATATACGCTTGCCGTTCGGCCGCATGCATTAAGGAAAGAGCCTCCCAATGGCTCCCACCGACAGAGGGCATCTTTATATCCACCCCGGCCACAAGGATTTGATCCGGGGACCTCCTCCTTGCTGCTCCATGCCCATTCTGTTATGTATGCCAACAAGCTTGTTGCCGCTAGGTGTGCCATTGAAAACAAAAATACTTCTCACAGCCAGGTTCTGTAGCCGGGTGCTTCCAGTAACCCTCTGGATCCCCATTAGAATCTTCTTTTTGTAGCTTTGTAGTGGAGGGGAATCAAGGCTCTTCTGAGCCAATGTGTTTGCTTTTCCTTAATTGATGTAAGGAGAGTTTCCTCTGCATTTGTAGTTTTCTTTTCTTTCTCCATCTAGGGCTGATCCGCGGAAGTCTGTCAAACTTGCATGAATGTTCCATGCCCATTCTGCACAATTTCTAGGCCTTTGGTAATAATGTCGAACTTCAATCAAATGAAGTCCTAATGGCTTCATCTATTCATATTTAGTGGATGGCTGGATGAAAAGAAAAAAGACTTTGCAAGTCAGGTCTGGCTGCATGCATTAAGCTTGCTAGTTAGGAAACCTCACCATAAGGCTCACAGGCCCAGCCTAAATAAATCTAGGAGCCTGGATGTAAAAACATAAGATGTCTACTAAGATCATAGAACTAGTGATAATTTTTAACTTTTAAATCTCGCTAGCCCTAGTCAGTCAGCGTTGCAGCCACTAGAGAATTCCTAAGAAGTATGATGAGGTGTTGGGTTGAAAAAGTGACGCAGCCAGAACAGTGCCTGAACATCCCAGCAGCACACTTTCATCACAGCAGACTCTAGTCATGATAGAGGGTAGTCATTAAGAAGCAAGAGGTACATAAGCTCAAAGGCAAAGCTTTTTGGTGGAGTGTCAGGCTGAGAAGTGACGCAGCCAGAACAGTGTCATAACATTCCATGATCAGTGCTTGAAAAGGGGAGAAGAGGGTTGATGCTGTGGCACACAGCAAGCAGTTGGCTGGAGCTTATGGACACTGAAGCTAGAGTGTATACTGCCTACACAGCTTTTCTTTTTTTATTCTTTTCTTGCTTGGCTAGCTGGCAATGCCATTGGCAAATAGGCTGAGATCAGCGGCCTGTGTGCATGGCTACTGTGCTGATGCACTTGACTGCCGTGGCATTGCTGACTTCCTCCTCCAAGGGCCTGGAGATCTGACTTGCACATCGGCTCCTTTTTAAGCGGGCTCGAATGAGCTTACACAAGCATACGCAACAACTTTTAAGCCTTTGAGCATAATTTACCAGAGCTGGACAACTCCCCCCCAAAAAACAGGCATGCTTGTAAATGCTCCCAGCATAAGTGAGCCCCAAACTGGGACACTTAAGCTTGGTGCAAAATGCACACGGCCAAACGGCAAGCATACATCCTTCTTTCCTTCTTTCAGAACGTCTGACCACCCACTGCACCAAATTGGGTGGTTTCAGGTGATTGGAGTTTTTATACCAAAAGAATGTCATTGCAAAAGAAATGGAGTGTTCAAGGACCTAGTGGTTGTTGATGTACATAATTTCTGCCATTTCCCTGATCTCCCTATATCAATCTAGGAGGAGGAGACACATTGGCTCATAAGAGCCACGGATTACCTACACCACGAAGTTACAAAACAAATGGTGCTAATGGGAAGGAGGGTAACTGAAAGCAATTGCAGCAAATGCATTTGCTACTGGTATATCACGTATGGAAATTTAATGAAGATCGTAGTTAATTAATTTTGAGGTCTGTAGTGTGTCGGATAATCAATAGGGTTGTGTTGAAAGGGTGAACTCGAGGCCATCTTTGGCAGTAAGACTAGTTTAAAAATACGGTGGGTTTCATTTGTGACAGGACTAGGCTCTGACAAAAATAATGGCCATTCATGGCCTACCCATCTTCTACCCCCCAGCAGCAGAGGTATAGCCGTCATCGCCAGGGCATATACATCAATGGCACTATCCTTGGTGAACGGAGAACAGCACTTCACCTTCTGGAGGAGCAGAGGAATGCAATTCTGCATCACCTACAAACCCTCATAGGAAAAAAGGTAAGGTTGCAAGGAGTCAGCCGCTGTCGCTCTGCGCATGTGCCCTTGCTTATGCAGAGAGACAGCCAGTGCTTCAGACTCACACAGAAAGCTGCCTGGTCAATGCTACACTCCCTGGTGCCACACCACAGCAAGGAGAACGGGAGCAAGAGGCTGAGCGGAGGGGGGTTGTCCAGAGTTTATGCAGCAACGGCAGAATGGCGGAGCGTGCTGCTGCAAGCCTGCAGAAAGGTCAGGCACTCTGCATGACTTGCTAAGCAAGATCTAGGAATAACGAGGCGAGAGCGCCTGTGTTGTATGCGCTCTCCATCTGTTCGCGCCTCGCAGCCAGTAGCAGTTCTGAACAAAGCATGTGCGTGCACTCACACACACATATGCACACACGGTTTTTCGTAGCAAAGGTTGAACATGCACGTGCATGCATCTGAGCATGACATGTATATGCATGTCAACCAATGCATTGGTTGCCCGCACAACGCAGGCAAGCAGCAGCTAGAGCAGAAGAGGGCAGAGCTGTCTCAGCGTCGGGCCACTCTGGATGCTCTCTTTGAGCAGTTGAAGAAGGAGCGCCTGCGGTCCACAACTTACCTATTTCCCAACGACCTGCGCACACATGAGATGGCGTTGCTGCATACAAGGTGCGCTGACACGCTTCATGCATGTAAACGAGGGCCTTTGTTTTTCATGCTGGAATGTCTTCATGCCCACACTTTGTGCATAAAGTTTTGCTGGTGCAGTTCCTTTGCCCATGCACACATCCCCTTTGCACAAGCACGCACAGCCTGAATGCATAAGTACCTTGATGCATGCCACTGCTCGAGCGAGGTATTGCTCGCTCGTCCATACACACCCCTTGTGCACATGCTTGCATTATTTGAGCATTTGCGAGCTTCGATAAGCAACTGGCACTTCTTGTTTTTTAAGAAGCGTCATGGTGTGTGAGCAGGACTTGGTGCACAATGTGCAAATTTGTCTGCATAAATGTGTGCATTCTCTTCACCTCATGTTAGCACATTCTGGATTTACTGGCACACCAGCACATGCAGGCGCGCCGATTACTGCGTGTGGTATTGCATGTGTGCGTCTTTGTGCAAAATTTCACACACGCGCACACACACACACGTGCACGCGCGTGCCCACACTTTTATGTGTGCATATATATGTATGTATGGATACATGTCTCCATTGATTCATGGACATCTGACCCATGTCTGCAGTCTAGGCCTAGCCGCAAGGCAGCGTCTGCAGCTGCTGCTGCGTGTGGCACAGCATGTGTGCACAACTTGTGCACGTTTGCATGACTGCCCATGCATGGATCCAAACCCCTTGACTGCAGGCTGGGTCTGGCAGCAGATCAGCGCTTGAAGCTGCGGCAGCTGCTGGATGTGCTGCCGCTCACAGTCACAGGCATGGGCAAGTCTTATGCGCCCAACGCCCTGGGAGTGGGAAGCGCTGCAGGTGAGGGGGTGCCAGCAAGGAGGGAGGTAAAAGCTATTGCCAGGTCGCGGGTTGAGATGTGGGCTGGCACAGGCATGGGCTCAAGCATGGGCAGGCAAATTTTATAAGTACAAGCTAATTATCCGGGAGAGGGGAGTGCTGCAGGTCAGGAAATCACAGCTGTAGAGGGGATCCTCACCCCGGGGGATGTGACCGTTCTGGGCGAGGAATCGGGAAAGTTTTGCGCCTGCTGCCCCAGATGGCTCCCTCTTAGGGGAATGTGGCCATGGGGGTGTGGCCATCGCCATTTGTGGACTGCACTCGCCTGAGAGCTTCCTCGCCTCTAAATCCTCATGAGGATGTGGATGCTCTGTGCAAGAGGATGAAAGTGTTTTGCACCTGCTGTCCCTGAATGCTCCCTCATAGGAGGATACGGCCATGGGGGCGTGGCCATTGCCATCTGTGGGCTGCGTCTGCCTGAAAAGCTGGCTCTGGACACACTGCAGCAAGAACCTGCTCAGGTGAGGCCCCTTAGTGAGCCACATGCGTATGTGCGTGCGTGCGTGTGCGCGCGTGCATGGTCCAGTATTAGGTTCCTTAGCTCATGTTCCCCCATATTCCAAGCTTGATTGTAGGCAGTTGCACAAGCAGCAACCTGAAATAGCACCTATCCATATGATAGGTGATATCACCCACAAATTGAGCAATTCCCTCTTGCTGCTGGTCATGATGCTGACGCTGCTGATGCTCAGGACGGCGCTCTGCAGGTTTGACAGAAATAGCCAGCCAACGCTATGTGGCATGGCAAAAGCCAAGTAGGGGTGATTGGAAGGGGCATTCATGTTCCTGGTGTCCAAGCTGCTGCTCTTGCCACGCCTTATTTGCCTCCATTCTATCCTTGGCAGCTCTTTTGCCTCCATTCATCAACCTTTTGCCTCCATTCTATCCTTTGCCCTCGTGCCATGAAGCAAGAGGTGCTGTCTGCGAGCCTGGGCTACATGCTGTTGCTGTCAGTGCTGGTTGTACTCTCACAGCAGATTACTGCACTGTGCCATGCAGCAAGTGGCGCTGCCTGCGAGCCTGGGCTACATGCTGTTGCTTTCAGTGCTGGTTGTACTCACACAGCAGATTACTCCATTGTGCCATGCAGCAAGTGGCGCTGTCTGCGAGCCTGGGCTACATGCTGTTGCTGTCAGTGCTGGTTGTACTCACACAGCATATCACTGCTTTGTGCCATGAAGCATGAGGCGCTGCCTGCAAGCCTGGGCTACATGCTGTTGCTGTCAGTGCTGGTTGTACTCACACAGCATATTACTCCATTGTGCCATGCAGCAAGTGGCGCTGTCTGCGAGCCTGGGCTACATGCTGTTGCTGTCAGAGCTCCTGGCTGCCTACATTGGGGGGCCTGTGCTCCATGAGGGATCCTTCCAGGTGCAGTGGCATTGGTCAGCTCGTGATATTTTGTGCTGGCTGCCTTGACGTCAGGGGACCTGTGCTCCTTAAGGCTCCGGGTCATATGCGGTGGCATTGGTACACACGAGGGTTCCTTGACAGGTTGTTGCTGTTCAACTCTGTTGGCTGCCAACATCAGGGGGCCTGTGCTCCATGAGGGATCCTTCCAGGTGCAGTGGCATTGATCAGCATGCGGAGTCCTTATGAGGTTGTTGCTGTTGGACCGCTGGCTTCCTGCATCAGGGGGCATGTGCTTTATGAGGGATCCTTCTAGGTGCAGTGGGGTTGATCAGCATGTGAAGTTTAGTTGGATACCTTAAAATGAGTTTGGAATGTTTACGTTAGAAGTGCTCCAGTCTTAAGTCTTGTCAAAGTGCTGGCTGCACAGTGTAAGCACAGGGGAAACTGTGCTCCACAGTGGATGTGGCTCAGATGCACGAACGCTGATAACAGCGTGTTTGTGAGTTACTCTGACCTTTCATTGTGACCGCAGTGTGAGTGGAAGTGATTGTGCTCTATGATTGACCCTTCTGCAGCGCTTGCAATGCCCTGCAACGCATAATTGGTCATTACCCACGATTGGATGCTTTGCCTACGCACAGGGCTCCACCACTGTGCTCTGGCGGCAACAGTCCTTTTGGGACCGCCACCCCTCTTTTGATGCTTTGCAACACATGTGGTGCCCAGACACAAGCGATGATTGATCATGACTTCGTGTGTCAATCGCTTCTCTGCGCAGGGCTCCACCGCTGTGCTCTGGCGGCAGCAGTCCTTCTGGGACCGCCGCCCCTCTTTTGATGCATTGCAACACATGTGATGCCCAGACACAAGCGATGATTGATCATGACTTCGTGTGTCAACCGCTTCTCTGCGCAGGGCTCCACCACTGTGCTTTGGCAGCAGCAGTCCTTCTGGGACCGCCGCCCCTCTTCCAGCAATGAGGTGCTGCCACTGTTTGTGGAAAAGGGGCTGAGCGTGCTAGGGGCGGCGCTGGGGGCGGCAACTGGCAGCACAGCAGAGACGCAGACGGTCAAGTGAGTAGTTCTTTTATACATAGGCATGTATGGGGAAAGGGCTGAGCGTGCTAGGGGCGGCGCTGGGGGCGGCAACTGGCAGCACAGCAGAGGCGCAGACTGCCAAGTTTGCTGGGGTCTGTGGAGTCTAAGAAAGCGACTGGTTAGCATTTTGGTAGCTTGCCAAAATGTTGTGTGGTGGGGCCAACAACTGGCAGTACAGCAGAGGCGCAGACTGCCAAGTGAACTGGGTCTGTCTCTGAGAAAGCGACTGGTTGGCATTTTGGTAGCTTGACCAGCAAAAGTGTCGTGTGGTGGGGCCAACAACTGGCAGCGCAGCAGAGGCGCTGACTGCCAAGTGAGTTGGGCTGGGGATTTGTGTGCATAAGAAGGGAATACGAGTAGCCATTTGGTAGCTTCACCAACCAATGTGATGTGTGGTGGGGCCGGTATCTGGCAGTACAGCAGAGGCACGGACCACCAAGTGAGTCAGGGGTTGTATTCGTATGAAACATGTACAAAGGCGATGCTGCTATTTGTGGAGGAAAGGGCTGAGTGTGCTAGGGGCGGCACTGGGGGTGACGACTGGCAGCACAACGGAGGTGCAGACCGCCAAGTGAGCCAGGCGCTGCGAGGGTACAGGAGGCGTTCAATGGCATCAGCCGCATTGCTGCTGCATTGCGTACTGCGGCAGCAGGTTTCTTTCTCTCAAAGTTTGTGTACAAGTACCCTATAGATTCTCGGAGGCGCAGGGATCCTTCCACTCTGTGGAGTCCGCTGTCACTGCTGCGTTGTGTCAGCCTTCACTCACCAACACCCAATCATTAAATGAATGAGAACATGTGGACACAAACACCAGATGGGGCCAACACATGCTGCATGTGCTGCACTTTCTCCTTGCAGGCCCACAGGTGAAGAGCTGGTGATTGCATGTGTGAATGAAAAAAACGTGAATTAAGCTGAATTGAAAAGCTCTTTGAGTGGGGCTGTCACCTGCTGCGAGCAGCATTCTCTCCTTGGAGGCTCGCAAGCGAAGAGCTTGTGAATGCATGTGAGTGCAGGAGCTCTTCGAGTGGGTGGGGCCCATTGTCCCTGCTACGGCGTGTCAGCAGCAACCCGAGTCCACCCATGCCGCCCTCCTCCACGTCTCCTCCCCAAAAGCACACCAGTAGCCTATTGCACAGCTCCAGCCCTCAGCAGCAACAACAGGTGTGTGGGTGTGTGAGTGCACATGTGTGTGGGTGTGTGCGCATGTGTATGTGTGCTTGTGCGCGCGCACATGTGTGCGTGTGTGCGTGTGTGTGTGTGTGTGTGTGTGTGCGTGCGTGTGTGTGTGTGCGCACGCAAGTGTGCATGTGTGTTTATGTCTCTAAATTATGCACATTTGCTTCTCCGTAAGTTTTTTGGTGCATATTTGGATTGTCATACATGTTAGAGTGTTCCATGTGCGCAGCACACATGCTTGAAGTGCTGGTCGCAGTGTGTGCTTGTGCAGTTCCCGGTACTTTTGGAAGTGGTTTTGAACGCCCTCTTGGCTGCAGTGTGCACTTCACAGGAAATGCAGGTTTATGCACAAATCCCAACGGTGTTTGCCTGCGGCTATGGCGAAGGCCCTATTTGCGCACACTTTGCACACATATACTGCAGACGTTGCATACAGTGCCACTGGTGAGCCTGCAGCTGTAGCTGTGGCAGTAGTACCAGTGGCCCTGTTGGCTTCAGCACACAGTGCACAGCATGTACGCACTCCCTACTGTCTCGAGAGCACAGTATGCACGCAGTCCCTACTGTCTGGAGATCAGCGGCGCCAGGGGGCTCTAAATGTCTTGTTGGTTACCACACACACTGCACATAATGCAGACAACGCACGCACTATGACAATTGGCTGTGGCAGGGGCAGGGGCACCTGTGGGCCACCTGTCGGCTGCCACGCACACTCGTTTACACAAAGAAGCCATCAGTCAAAACGCATGACTGCTACGTCATGACTAGGTCATGGCTGCCATGCACACTGGTTTACACAAAGAAGCCATCAGTCAAAACGCATGACTGCTAGGTCATGACTAGGTCATGGCTGCCATAGGTCATGGCTGCCATGCACACTGCACATATACTGCTGCACATACTGCAGACACCGCACATTCCACACAGAGTACACATGCACACAATTCCGGTTCCTATCGCATGGCAGCTGTTACAGCTGTGGAATGGCATTTCGAGTCTTACCAGTTGCAGCACTTCTGGCACACCAATCCCAATGGCTGCACCAGTAGCGCTACCGTTTCCTGGAAACACACGATGTAGACTATGCACAGCGCATGCACAGCACACCCGCACACAATGTACACGACATAAGCAATTCACACGGAGCACGCAAGCACAAAATCTCATCGCCCTTAGCATTGGCAGCAGCAGTGGAATGGTTTGGATGGCCCTATCAGTTACATCACTCATGGCACTCAATGCACACGACGCACATTGAGCGCATGATTCGCAACGCGCATCGCAGTGGCAGCAGTGGCATGCATCAGCAGTGACGCGCATCAGCAGTGGCATGCATCACAGTGGCAGCAGTGGCATGCATCAGCAGTGGCATGCATCACAGTGGCAGCAGTAGTGGTATGCATCAGCAGTGGCATGCATCACAGTGGCAGCAGTAGTGGTATGTATCAGCAGTAGTGGTATGCATCAGCAGTGGCAGCAGTAGTGGTATGCATCAGCAGTGGCATACATCAGCAGTGGCATGCATCAGCAGTGGCAGTGGTATTAGTGGCCCTACCGGTTGCAGCATGCGCTGCACACCTTGCGCACAAAGCGCTCAGTGAGCACACTTTCCAATGCGCATTGCAGTGGCAGCAGCAGTGGCAATGGCACCAATGGCCCTATCGGCCGCCGCAAGGCATGGAAGCTGAGGTGCAGGCGCACGCGCAGGTAGCTACATTACATGTGTTGCTCAGGTTTGGCTGTAAGTTTTTGAATTGGATGTGTTTTTGCCAGGGCGTGGCGGAGGTCGTGCAGGCATGAACTCAGGCAGCTTGACGCACTATTCATATCAAATGAGACGTGTGTGAAGCACAGGGAATGTGTCTGTGAGGCACAAACGTGCACATGGAAGTGCCATCGTAAGCGCAGGCTCTTCTCTGTTGCTTGAGGAAGTAAGGATCGCACAGGCAGCTCCTCAGTGCACCTTACGACGCACTTGCAGCTCCTCAGCATACCTCTATGCTGCACATGCAGCTCCTCAGTGCACTCTTACATTGCACACGCAGCTCCTCAAGATACCTCTTTGCTGCACATGAAGCTCCCCAGTGCACCCTTCCATTGCACACGCAGCTCCTCTGTACGCCCCTATGCTGCACATGCAGCTTTCGTGTAGCTGTGCTGTAAGGGTGTCCCTGCATGTGTGAGGGTAAGAACAGCTGTAACAGCCCTCCAAAAGGAAAGTCGGTGTGGGTTTGAGAGTGCTAGTGGATGGACAGGCACTTCTTCTCTTTTAGTACGGCTGCTAAGAATCTGGTTGTTTGGAGGGTGTTCAAGTGCTCTAGGGGGGAAGCAGCCAGTGGATGAGGTTGCTCAGCAGGTGGTTTAAGGGCCGCCACAATCAGACAAATTGGCTGGCTGTGATAGAGGTGGCCGCCGCTGGTATATAGGGCCGCTGCTGACATGTAGGGCTGCCACAATCAGACAACCTAGCTGTCTGTGATAAAAATGCCGCCGCTGACATGTAGGGCTGCCGCAATGAGACAACCTAGCTGTCTGTGATAAAAATGGCTGCCGCTGACATGTAAGGCTGCCGCAATCAGACAACCTAGCTGGCTGTGATAAAAATGCCGCCGCTGACATGTAGGGCCGCAGCATTCAGGCAAACTGGCTTGTGGTGGTCCAAACATGCATATGTTGACTCCTCATCCATAGCATGCCTTGACCATGAATGTTTTGTGTCCATCCATGTGATGAGGAGTGCACTGCGCCCCCCCCCCCCCCCCTTGTGAGATTGCAGGCTCAGTGGTTCAAAAGGCAGTCTTGAGCCTGCTATTCCATGCTCAGTGGCTTTAAAATGTTCATAAAATAAATGGATAGCACAAGGATTGCGTATCCGCCACGGCAAGCTCTTTCATTGAAATGTACGAGTGTGTGGCATCTGTTCATAGTCATTCATGCAAGTGATTGATGCTCTTGCATTGCTCCCTTGTGCTGGCCATGCATGCCATCCTCAGTTCAAACAACTTCATTCACACTCACAAGGACTTTCAAATCTATCTACCAACAACTTCCGTGCCCCTGCTCAACATTGTTTAATCACCTGCTCTCTTGCATGGCTTCTGTGTGCAGGCCAGGCATACCATCCTCATTTAAAAACCTCATACACTTTATGCAAGGATTCTCAAATCTATTTTACCAACAACGTCCGCACGTCTGTTTAATAGTGTTTTAAACAAAGCACCTTTTCACTCTCTTGCATTGCTCCCGTGTGTGCAGGCCAGGCATGCCAATCTTGACCTGGCATTCAATATGCTTCAGGTGAGTGTGTGTATGTGCGCGTGTGTGTATGCCTTCGCAAAAGCTTGCTCAGCCTTAGGAATGTTAATGCAAGCAGCCTGGTACATCAAGCGCATCAGCCAATAACACTGGTTTCTAACTCGATGTGTTGTGTAACAGCAAAACATTGTGTTGCTCATGTACGGAAAAAAAACTTGTGGCTTTCCCTACGAAGAGCACAACTCCGCACGAGAATAACAATGATGCCTCTCATATTTCATCACCTCCCATGGCCTGCTGCTGCACGTTTTTTCCTTTATTGCTGCTGCTGCACGTAATTTTCCTTTATTGCTGCTGCTGCACGTCATTTTCCTTTATTGCTGTTGCTGCGCGTCATTTTCCTTTATTGCTGCTGCTGCTGCTGCTCGTCTTTTTCCTTTTTTGCTGCTGCTGCTGCTTGTCATCTTCCTTTATTGCTCCTGCTGTGCGTCGTTTTCCTTCATTGCTCCTGCTGTGCGTCGTTTTCCTTCATTGCTGCTGCTGCACGTCGTTTTCCTTTATTGCTGCTGCTGTGCATCGTTTTCCTTCATTGCTGCTGCTGTGCGTCATTCTCCTTCATTGCTGCTGCTGTGCGTCATTTTCCTTCATTGCTGCTGCTGTGCGTCTTTTTCCTTCATTGCTGCTGCTGTGCGTCGTTTTCCTTCATTGCTGCTGCTGTGCGTCGTTTTCCTTCATTGCTGCTGCTGTGCGTCGTTTTCCTTCATTGCTGCTGCTGTGCGTCGTTTTCCTGCATTGCTGCTGCTGTGCGTCGTTTTCCTGCATTGCTGCTGCTGTGCGTCGTTTTCCTTCATTGCTGCTGCTGCTGCTGCTTGTCATCTTCCTTTATTGCTGTTGCTGTGCGTCGTTTTCCTTCATTGCTGCTGCTGTGCGTCATTTTCCTTCATTGCTGCTGCTGTGCGTCGTTTTCCTTCATTGCTGCTGCTGTGCGTCGTTTTCCTTCATTGCTGCATTTTCATGGTTTTGTTACAGCAGTCCCCTAGATCAGGCAAAATACGGCATGTGACTTGGGGGTTTCTTGTATGAATAAGCCAAGTACACATCAGTGAAGACCTCCGTTCATCCACACATGATCACTGTTTGCTTTTTGCTACTGCCTCTTTTTTGCACTTGCAGCGGAGTTCATCCTCGCTCGTGCACAACGCTGCTGGTGACTTAGAACTCTGCGCATCAAAGAGCAGGAACATACACAGCAGTTGCTCCTTTCCTGCTGCTGTTGTTGTTTGCAGCAGAGTGCGTCCTCGCTCGTGCACAACGCAGCTGGTGACTTTGAACTCTGCGGATTAAAGAGCAGGAACATACACAGCAATTGCTCCTTGCCTGCTGCTATTGTTGTTTGCAGCGGAGTGCGTCCTCACTTGCGCACAACGCGGCTGGTGACTTTGAACCCTGCGCATTACAGAGCAAGAACATACACAGCAATTGCTCCTTTTCTGCTGCTGTTGTTGTTTGCAGCGTCCTCACTCTTGCACAACGCGGCTGGTGACTTTGAACCCTGCGCATTACAGAGCAGGAACATTCACAGCAATTGCTCCTTTTCTGCTGCTGTTGTTGTTTGCAGCGGAGTGTGTCCTCACTCTTGCACAACGCGGCTGGTGACTTTGAACCCTGCGCATTACAGAGCAGGAACATTCACAGCAATTGCTCCTTTTCTGCTGCTGTTGTTGTTTGCAGCGGAGTGCGTCCTCACTCTTGCACAACGCGGCTGGTGACTTTGAACCCTGCGCATTGAAGAGCAGGAACATTCACAGCAATTGCTCCTTTTCTGCTGCTGTTGTTGTTTGCAGCGGAGTGCGTCCTCACTCGTGCATGACAAGGCTTGTGACCTTGGGTTGACGCTGCCGGCCAGCTGGGGGCCTTTTGGATGGCTGGTCATGCTTTGTGCTGCCTTGGTGCAGGTGTGTGTACGTATGAACATGCGTTGATGTGGATGTGTATGTGTATTGATTGACAGTACTCCATGTGCCGTGCTTCATGCGCTTGGCTGATAGGGTGTTATCTTGTTAAACGCACATTTATCACACTTCCTTCGTCTAGGATAATCCCATTAAAAGCACGTCAGCAGCAGCTTCCACCTATTTCGGCTTGTTTTGTGTTTGCTTGCATGTGCTTGCCATTGCAAGCAACCATAAGGGCTTGCAAACCTGCTGGGCTCTTCTACAATACACCTTCATTCTTATTTATTTCTTGCATGTAGATGTGTATGTGGATGTGTATGTGCATTGATTGACTGTATTCCATGTGCCGTGCTTCATGCGCTTGGCTGATAGGGTGTTATCTTGCTAAACGCACATTTATCACACTTCCTTCGTCTAGGATTATCCCATAAAAAGCACATCAGCAGCAGCTTCCACCTATTTTGGCTTGTTTTGTGTTTGCTTGCATGTGCTTGCCATCGCCAGCAACCATAAGGGCTTGCAAACCTGCTGGGCTCTTCTGCAATACACCTTGATTCTCAAGTATTTCTTGCATCATGTTCCCGCACATTGTTAAGTGTTACAAAGTTTGTCAGAGGGTTTCAACTGGCTTATATTGCCGGGCATGCGCTTTCTCGTGTTTCTTTTCCAAACCTGACCGTGGCAACCATATCTTTTATAAAAATATTACATTCACTAAAAAGTGATGAAAATCAGAGGACCTCAGATCACTCTCCTGGGCTCAGATCACCCAAAAAGGGCCCACGGCTCCACCCTGGGACCAATTGACACTCTTACTCTCAAAAGTATGTTTTTGTAACCTCCATGTACTATGCTAACATAGTGAAGAAAGGAAAGAATGGAGTTACAATTTGACCCTTTTGGCACCCTTGAGCTGAATCTTCTCTGATGGGATGGCTTAAGTTCTGCATCTACCAATCACTGGGTCTTCTCACTCATGTCATTTTATGATGAGCGTAAGCTTGAAAGAGTCCAGTTTGGGCGCACATACGCAGGGAGCAGATAAAAAAAAGTACCTTTCTTCATGCCTCAGATATCCACCTGACAACATGTGACCATCCCTTCAACGCAACTCATGGTCACGCAAGAAACAATGCTTCGCTGTGTCCATGCATGCATGAGAAGTACATGAAATTGAAATGTAGCTCAAACCTGCTCAGCCACTAACGATGCTCACATTCATGAGTGTACAGCATGAAGCATTTGGACAGTGTTGTGCGTGCTTGTTCTGGACAATTTTGCACGCACACACACGCACACACACACACATACACACACACACACACATGCACCCGCACGCGCTTCACCATATGCTCAACTTGTGTGACACGAGCATACATGTGTGTGCAATCTCAACACTCGCACAGGACGACCATTGTCTGCCTTTCCGCTTGGGAAGCGTGCTCTCCACTGCCGCTGGCTGCAAACACTCCATGTTGCGTTTGTTTTCCTGCAACACAGGACGACCATTGCCTGCATTCCCGCTTGGGCGGCGTGCCCTCTGCCGCTTCCGGCTGCAAACACTCCACACTGCATTTTCATTTCTGTAACGCAGGACGATGATTGCCCGCATTCCCGCTTGGGCGGCGTGCTCTCCGCCGCCGCCGGCTGCGTCCAATCTGAGCGCCACTTTGCACAGCAGCAGCGTGCAAAGCAAGAGCATGCCGCCCTGCACTATCACGTGCACAAGCAGCGGCAGCAGCAGCAGCAACAGCAGCGCGCGCTCCAGCACCATCACCAGGCATCCAAGCCTCAGTCCCCCTCATCCCAGCAGTTGCAGCAGCAGCAGAGGACCAGCGCCCCTGGCAGCACATCCCATGCTGCTGCACCATCAGCGCCGCATGCTCCCAGGACCAACCCTGCATTCCTCAGACCAACTGAGGCAACAGATGCGTGCAGCAGAGGTGGGGATGGCGTCAGTGAGGGCGCCTGCGCCATTGGTACTGGAGGAGCAAGCACGCACGTGCTCGAGGGTGCTGGGAGCATTCACCTTGTGCCACCTGGTCCACCACTTACAGTGCAACATCCGCACAACGGTCTTGATGGTACAAAAAAGGCAGTGGGGGGTGCTATGCCTGGAGGGCAAGTCACAGGGGCAGCAGCAGCAGCACACCCCGCAAGCAGTGGACAGCAGCCGCTCACCGAAGGGCACTCAACTCATCATGCTCCCCAAGGATGGGGTGTGAGCAGTGTGGGGGCGCAGGGCATGAGTTCTGTGGCGGAGGTGGCCAACTCAAGCCTACAAGGACCTCCGCTTGTGCACCCACGCCACGAAGTAGGTGGCCCTGCAGGTGGTGTGCAGGCACACTTGCGAGTAGCCAACAACCAGCAGCACCACCAACATGGGATGGGGCCCGAAGAGGAAGAAGAGGGGGGCTGGGAGGAGGTTGGGCACCAGCACATATTGCCACCCCCTCCGTCTGCAGAAGAGGATGTGCTGCAATATGTGCGCGCGCTGTACGGCGATGGCAACACCGACAGGTGTGTGTGTGTGTGTGTGCGTGCGTGCGTGCGTGCGTGCGTGCGTGCGTGCGTGCGTGCGTGCGTGCGTGTGTGTGTGTGTGTGTGTGTGTGTGTGTGTGTGTGTGTGTGTGTGTGTGAAAGTGGGAGATGGAACATCCTGCCCATTCCCCATAGGAGGATGTGCTGCTTCTTATCGCACTGTGATTTCTTAAGAGGATGTGCTGCACTTTGCCACCTTTTTTCCTTTTAAGCGCTGTCAAAAAAATGAGTACTATCATTTACCATTGGGTGAACAGGGCGTCAGTTTCCCAAAAAGGTTCCCTGGGGCTGGAAGAGCCTAGGCCCATGTGGGTAGGGCCTAGCTTGGAGATGTTCCAGGGTAATATGACCAGGAGGCTCCATTTCATCCAAGGTTTCCTGGGGTGGTTCTCAAACATAGGTAATGACCAAGTTCATGTGGAGCAGCTTTCGTTTTTTAAGCTGGAATGGGTTGACACGCATCAACCCACGCCCTGGCCCCCTCCCTATCCCCCTCACTACACTGGACCAAGTCATCAACATTCAACGTCCCCCTGTCCAAGCAGCTGCTGCTTGGCCTTGAGTCATGTGGTCTGAGTAGTACCTGCAGCATTAGTTATGAGCTTCCTTTGCTGTGCTTGGTTGGCTCACATGCGGCATCTCTCCATCTGAGTGGCAGCATCTGACTGACAGCATACCGCATACCACAGGTGCTTTTCCCTGATCTCTTATTATTACACTGCCATAGTACACTGCCAAGGAATTGCACCGTCCTTGGGATCTTCCCAGGACGCCTCCCAGATGTTGCCTTTTCCAAAACCCCCTGAAAACTGATGGAACGTTTCCGACAAATATCCCAGAAATCTAGATGACATGCTTTGCCAACTAGTGTGAGCCCATTTTGCCAGTGGAGAGCCTCCCCTACCTTAGCCCAGCCTTGCCTATGCCTAGGCTAAGGTATGGGAGGCTCTCCACTGGGCCTAGGCCAGGCTAGGCAAGTTGGCTACCTATCCCTGTTCACCATCCCCTTGATTGTCAAATCAAGTTGGCATTTCCTCCTCCCGTCAGCTTGCTCCGCGCAGGCAGTCTTGCAGGCAGCCCAGTGCTGACAGTCTTGCAAAAAGCGCAGTGCAGGCAGTCTTGCAAGCAGCCTTGCGAAACGCCCAGTGCAGGCACTCTTGCAAGCAGCCTTGCAAAAAGCCCAGTGCAGGCACTCTTGCAAGCAACCTTACAAAATGCCCAGTGTAGGCAGTCTTGCAAGCAGCACAGTGTAGGTATATATATGCAGTGCAGGCAGTCTTGCAAGCAGCCTTGCGAAGCGCCCAGTGCAGGCACTCTTGCAAGCAACCTTGCAAAAAGCCCAGTGCAGGCAGTCTTGCAGGCAGCCCAGTGCTGACAGTCTTGCAAAAAGCGCAGTGCAGGCAATCTTGCAAGCAGCCTTGCAAAATGCCTAGTGCAAGCAGCCTCGCTGGAAGCCCACAGCTGCACACAGCGCATGTTGCCAACCCTCACATCACACGGATTCTCTCCTGCTTTTTTTCACACAGGCCCCCATCCTGACCAGCAGCAGCAGCCTTGGCCACACCCTTGGTCATGTTATGCACACTAGTTTACGCCTGTAAATTTCTGCCATGGCCTTGGTCTCGGACTTTGTCAGGCGTCGTGTGCAAGGTCAAGCCTACGACTTTCAGCCATGGCCTTGGTCAGGTTTTGCGTGCAAGGTCAGGTTATGCACGCAAGGCTAGGTTATGCAAACATGGTCCAGCCTAATTTTGAACCGCGGTGTGGGTCAGCTGTGTACCCCTCTGCTGTTCTTCTCATTGTGGTGGTCTTGCTGCTCATCAACAAACTGGAAGGTGATCCTGCCAGAGTTTGGAGGAGACTGGAAACTCTCAAAGCCACCTTCTGGAGACATTCCAGAGAGGCACTGTGTGCTACAGAGGGTACAACTAAGGACATTCATGCTCCTGGAATTGTATGCAGCGTGTATGGATTTGAGGGTTAGGTGTGAGGCTCCCAAGACGACCATTTAAGGCCCTATATTGGCCATAGCTGAAGGGTTATGTCATCACGGGTTTAGCTGAACAGAGGTTTTTGGAGGGCATGAGAGACCTCACACCAGCTTGCGAAGCTGAGAGTGACTTGCATGTGGTGGTCTTCCAAGAAAGAACTGTGTGCCTGTGGGATTGATGTGAGTGTACGATGTGTGCCACATGAAATGCTTGTCTGATGGTGCGTTTAAAAATTGCTGACCTACTTTGTGACATGATTTTTGCTCTCGTCATTGTTTCCGTGTACATAAAATGCCACTGACAAAGGACAAAGGGTCGACACCCTTTTTGTGCTTCCCTATGCCCCTCTTTTTTCCCTACGTAGATTTCATTTGCAAGTTGAATGCTCAGGTATTTTGTCAGCAACTGGAATTGGGGGAGGGGGGGGGTCCATTTGGTTTTTGAGCCAAATCGGCCCCTTTTCCTTGATTGATGTGGGAAGTGCTGCACTGCATACGTACTTTTCTGTTTTGTATTGCCTGCAGCTCTTGCTGCTTGACATCTCGCCAAGTACCATTCTACTGCTGCCTTGATCCATGAGCGTGTTTGTACCACTGGCATGTGCCCAGATTCTTTTTGTAAATTCATTTGGACACCCAGCGTACAAAATTTGACTTTTGTGCTGTTCATGGCAACAAGCAAGCGCCTGCTTTCCCCTATCAGAAGCAGCAGCCCCTAACTTAGTTGGATTTTCTGAAGTGACTCACCAACTGTCTTGTAAACATTCTTTAAACTGACTAAATTAAAAGAATTATTTTTTATAAAAATACCAGAGGGGGTTATCTGAGCAAATCCCCAAATATGCTCTTTTTTCGCATTTAAAGTGCACCCACCCACAGCCACTTCACCTGATTGGGACAATTTCAGCTCTAAAGTGTAGCTGACATTACAAGCTACCAGAGCATATGCTCAGATTTGTGTAAGTCGTCCTGTGTGCTGAGATAGATTGGTCAAAGCTCCATGGTGCACGTAAACCCTAATTCAGTGCTTTTTGGCTGAAATCACCACATAACACCAACCACTGTGTATTTTCACTCCATTCTTTTGGCAATGATATTTTTTTGTTACAAGGACCCCAAATCACCAAAAATCACCCAATTTGGAGCAGTGGGTGGTCAGATATGGAGTCTTAGTGGTGAAAAGTAGGGTTCACGCCACGGAAGATAAGGCAGGTGCGCCGAAACTTGCAATAGTCAAGCTCAGGTGATTTGGAGCCCTTGGAGCATGGGCTACATAATGATGCTAAGCCTTGAAATTGCAAGTCTCGGCGCACATACTCTGGCCACATTCAAAAAACACCCCTTTTGGGGGCCTCAGATGACCACCTCTGTAAAAAATACATATATGTTTAGTTAGTTAGTTTGGGTCAGCTCAATTTAGATCAAAATTTGAGTTTGAAGTAACTCAATGGACAGGTTGGACCAAACTTCTGTTAAATAGATTTAGATTTAGCCTACTCATAAGGGATGAGTTCATAAAAAGAAGGATACAATTTGTCGTTGTTTTAATTCATGGCCGCTAACACATCAAAGGAACTCCCTTGAAGGAAAGGGAGGAAGGAAAGGGCTGCTTAGCTGTACCTACCTATGTGGGCAGCTTAGCTGAAGCGAAAACGGTACCCGTTACCAAGCCAGCCCGAGCTGGGAAACATATCAAAGGACTGTACATGGTGAGAAGAAGACAGGTATGAATCCGCCTGGGAAGAGGCACTGGAGAATGGAAGAAGAGGACCAGAGAACAAGAGAGCATACTCTAGCCTAATAGAGCAGACTCGAAGGTGTGTACATTTGAAAATAGCATGATCCTTTTAGGTGTTAGTGGGACCTGCTACACTGAGCACACCCTTACAATGAGTTACAATGGGGTTTGACCTTCAGCCAGGTAGTTTGGCTGCTCGGTCTGCTCAACTGTTCCAACTGCACAAAAATATCCATGAGATCGGAAATAAAACGTTAAGTCTCATTAGTTTGCTTCTGCAAGAGATGAATAGCATCCTCAGAGCTAGCTTGAGAATAGTAGAAAGTGCCTGAATCGTCCAGAAAAAATCCTATAAGACGAGGGGAAGTCAGAATTTAACTGTGCATAAGCCCTTCGAAGAGAACACACAGAAGCGCAAGAACAAAGGAACACCGCATGCTTTTCACCTTGGAGTCCTTGTTCACATCTATCACAAGTTGATGTGTGCTCCTGCCAAAGTGACGTCTCAACTCTTAAAGTATGAGCATGTAAGCGAAAACGTGCTATGTTTTTCTAGCGCGCGCTTGCCCAAATCAAGATGCAAATACCTGGGGACAGAAAAGGGCGCACCATGAACAGACAAGGGTCTCAAAGGAAGTGCCATCCAGTGATGATACTTGGCTAATTTGTTCGTGCGGTCACCATGTTCTGCCAAGGCATCAGCATTCCACTCACCTCGCAGCCTTTCTCTCAGATCAACAACAAACTCCCTCATGACTATAGGCTGCCCTGACCGAACACAATGAGTAAACACGTTGCACCTGTCCAAGCCTGTGCAGGCAGCCAAAAATTCTGAGGTCCAGCATTTACGGGAAAAACAGCTCATTTCAACATCTGCTTGCAGTACCTTACTGATTGTAGTGCTGTTGCTGCGCACACCCTTATCCAGTTTAAACAACTGGGACTTGACCACCAACGCGCCAATTAACTTGCTTACAACTTCATGCCCACTGGGCATTCTGTTATGTATGCCAACAGGCTTGTTACCACTAGGCGTGCGATTGAAAACAAGAATACTTCTCGCAGCCAGGTTATGGAGCTGGGTGCTTCCAATAACCCTCCAGATCCCCATTAGGATATGCTTTTTGTAGCTTTGTGGTGGAGGGGACTCACGGCTCTTCTGAGCCAATGTGTCTCCTTTTCCTTAATTGATGTAGGGAGAGTTTCCTCTGCCTACATAGTTTTCCTTTTCTTTGGTTTGGGTTTAGGGTTTAGTTGGTTTAGTTGGTTAGGGTTTAGACTAAAACCAAACCATGTTTCGATGTTCCTGACCCTCTCATTTTGCATGTACTGCTCCTCCTTACATCAATTTTACATTTACTATTATCTGGCCCCTTTGTTCTTGGCATGCTCAGCGTGATAGACCGTGCTTCTTCCTTAAGCTACCACACGAACACACATATGTTGCTCTCCTCCTTTTTTTTGATGCAGCCGTTTGGTCCCGGCAAACTCCTGATGTTCATTTACCATTGCTTTGCCATACAAACAGCAGTGGAAATTTTTCCCTTGTTCTTGGCAAGGTTTTTTTTTGTACACTTACATGCATGAGCTACAAAAAACACTCCTTTATGGTTTCGTAATACAGTCTTTCAAACAACAAACTTCAATTTTTCTTTCATAACTTTGCCATTATGAACAGGCTAGCAGTCAAGACGTTTGACTGAGGCCTTTTTCCCTTGTGACCCTTGTTTTTCTTTTCTTTTGCTGACATCCTGCACATCATCTTGGGCATCACAAAGGTCATAGGTAGGAGAAATGTCGTCGTTCCAAGTAGCTAGCTCAACTTTGAGATTGTTGTCACGACGAAAGTCTGCTGCAGCGAGATTGTGGACACAAAGGCGAAATTGGGACACACTGTGCACAGAGTGTTGGGCGAATCCATTTGGGTAGAACACAATGCTGTTCTTCACTTTTCTGAACAGAATGTGGGAACACCGTGATGGATATGTATTTTCTGGGATTTGACATTTTCTGCACTGTGATGGTGTGCGAGTGGATACACTTTTTCATGAAGAGTGACAGTGTATGATTCTCTGTAGCATCTGGCACTTCTGTGAACTCAGGTCAAGGATTTCTCCAGCTCCTTCTCCAGTTTTTCTTTTCCAGTTGACACATTTGTTCACAAATTTGGTTACAGGCACCTTCTTTCTTAAGCTGTTGTTGTAGGCAGGTGAAGCTCTGTATCTTAAAACAAGTAAAGTTGTAAACAAGTCATTACCCTCACATCCTGAGCCTTTGGCTAAGGATCTTTTTGTTGTACTCTTCTCTCACTATCCTGATGACTTGGCCTCTTACAGCTGTCAAGCTCCCCTTGCAAGGGGATACTGTTTCATGGCATGAAATGATGAAGCCTTTGGCCGTTATCTTCCTTTTCTGTCCCTAGGTATTTGCATCTTAATGTAGGCAAGCACAAGCTGAGAAATATAGTGTGTTTTGGTTTACATGCTCACACCCTGAAATTTGAGACATCGCTGTGGCATGGGCACACATCTGAATGGTGTGGATGTGACCAAGGAGGACTCCAAGATGAAAAACATGTTGTGTTCCTTTGTTCCTGTGAGCCTATGTTTGCTTGGATTTCCAAACACATTGTTCGCAGTGTGGCTCGTGTCCATACTATGGGTAGTACCTTGCAATACCTTACAGTCGAGCAGGCCACCGTGTGACATGGGATGACACTGTTTCCCCTGCTTGTGATCTTTGTGATGCCCAAGATGATGTGCAGGATGAACAACAAGTCCTTTTCAAATGCACTCATCCCCATGTTTGTTCTCTCCGGCTTGAATCCTCTTCCTTATTTTCTGGTCCTTTCCTTTCTTTATCTCACTCCGAGTCTTCCAGTGGGTGGCTCCTTACGTACCTGGTATTCACCATGTATAGTTGTATCATATCTTTTCTTTCTTGAATTAAAACAAGCCTTTTCCTTTCCTACATGAATTGCTGTTTTTTATGATCAGGCTAACAGTCAACCGTTTTGACTGGAGGCCTTCTTTTTCTTGTAACCTATGTGTTCTCTTTGAAGGGCAACATGCTCATTTCATGCTGAGCGACTGCGCGTGTTTCTTTCAGCACTATATACTTCTAAGCTGAGCTCAAGACCGTCTGTGACATTGTATCCACACTCAGATGACATGTATACACAAGTTTGGTTTGGTCAAGCACCTTTTTGCTTCAGCTACTAGCTTAGTAAGCTGCCCTTGTAGGCAGGTACAGCTATGTAACCCTACCTATGCTATCCTCTTTGACGGACTTTTGCACATTTATTCTTTGACTTCCTCTCTACACACAAACTTTTTCTGGACGAGTCAGGCGCTTTTAACTGTTCTCAAGCTAGTCCTGCATGAATTTTCATTTCTTACGGAAGCAAACCAATGAGACTTACCGCTTCATCTCTGATCTCATGGATATTTTTTGTGCAGTTGGAACAGTTGAGCAGGCCGAGCAGCCAAACTACCTGGCTGAAGGTCAAATCCTGTTGTAACCTTTAAACCTTTCTTCTCCTTTTGAAAGCTGACAGTCATGCCTTTGAGTCCCTAGACTGATCTTGAGGTCAATGCTGATCTAAACCAAGACTCGTACAGGATTTCTAAATTTGTGTCAGGATTGGTTTCAATTTTTGATGCTGGATGAGAATATTTCATCAGCAGCCGATCGGCCTGAGTCTCAGGCTGTAGGCCAACCTCCTTGAAACCCTTGTAACCCTGGAGTCCCTATCGGTAACGGCCTTGCTTCCTTGCCTCTTTAACACAGCAGTAAGCAACAGTAAAGAGGAAAATGACCCAGTCTCCTCCGTAGAGAGCCACATCTAGACTAAATATTAATGAATAACGGAAAGAGGCTGAAAGAGCGCAGTTTGCAAGCCCCAGCATCTAACAGTCGAGTAGCAGAAACCTACCAGCAACGCAAGAAAGGCCAGGGAAGATAATAGCATTGTATGCATTAGAAATGTGCACATACAGAAACCATCAGAGATGACAGGGCAAGGAAAAGAAGCTCGTTGAACATGGATGGGGTCATGTGAGACTGCCTAAGCCTGAATAGCATGAATAAAAATTATGCTTGTGACTACCCTTGTAGACAGATTACAGCACGTGAAGACTGCATTAAACATGCTCCCGTGCAGTGAGATTGCGCCAATACTGAATGAAAGAGGCGAACAACAGGAGCAAAGGCCATCTTGGCATTCAACAGAGCCTTTTGCCACTGTGAAAGTACATACCCACATCCCTGTGCCAACATGAGTGGCATAGTCGAGTCAGCATTCAGGAGTGGGATGCGAAGGCAAGGTGAAAGCCAGGGGGGCAAAGCTGCTTGCATGTGGACACTCCAAGCGCGATGCAATGAGCCCAAGTGGCCTTTCAAATTTAAGATATTGAAGTGAGGCGTACACGTGACGTTCTCTGGCGTGCGCACTAGCCAAGCGTGTGCACCAGGCAAGTTGGCTGCCAGAGTGAGCGGGTCCTCACATCTATCTGAGCAGGTGGCTTTCTTCAGGTGGATGTACTATGACAACGCTAAGCTATCCAAAAAAAGGGAGAGGCTGGGTGCGGAGGTACTTAAGTCCAGGAAGAGCCCAGCCCTCCTTTTGTCAGGAGAGCCGGGGCCAAGGCTAGCAGCCAGAAAGTTTTTTGCGGCCTGCAGCGACAGGAAAGAGGGCACGGGTGCAGTTTTCAAATTACATCGGATGTCTCACCTGCTTGGATGCAACAACACATCCTGCTGGAAGTCAGCCTACCGATGGCGTGCAATATTTACTCATTGCTTGAAACACATGACTGTGGACACGCAGGTAGACACAACCCAACTGGAAAGTGCAGCACATTTGACTTTCTACACACTTGACTTTGTTGAAACTTGGTAAGCACCAGGGTAAGCTGGCATCTTATTTTGCCCCCACGCCTGTGTTGTTGGCCCCCATCAACAGCACTTTGTGACATGCACAGCCAGGGTTATTTTTGGCAACCAAAAAATGCTGGCGAAGCAAAACCACGCACTGTGATGAAAAGCGACCTGGTAGAGCTGTGCTTAATTCTGTCTATCCAGATCCAGCATCATGGCGTATGAAACACGGATACAAATGAAATGCAGACACCACAAGCATGCACAGCGGCACACCAGCAAATGAACACAAAATACACTCACGTCCATTTTTGCCGGAACCAGTGCTTGAAGCAGAACTGACTGCGCGTGCATACAGAGGTGCATGTGATAGTCACTGTATCACTGAGCACAACTGGTGGATATGAGTTGCTGTTGCTAAAACTGAGCAAGCCACAGCTCCCACAAACCTGGTAGAACACACACGCACCAGACAAACCAGGCATCCACTTACCTGCTCCTTCTGCACCGTCAGCAGCTACTCCATCTCCTGCAGATCCCCCACCAGAGAGACCACTGCTACCACTTCCACTGCTGCTGGTGGGGGAAGTGCCCGCACTGGCTGCAAAACCATAGGACATGGGGGGGCTGGAGGAGAAGGAGAACATGGCGGGGCGGGAGGCATTGAATGCCCCTCCCCCAGCACGCATCGCAGCTGGGATGGCAGACCTCATGGCAGCTGGGTTTGTAGGAGATGGGGAATGAGCTCAGTCAGGAGTGAACATGTATCCTGAACATGTATCCTGAAACCAGCCAACTGCACTCCATAGAATAATAGAGCTGTAGCAAACCGTTCTTCACATACCATGGCTGCTGCCCACAGAGGCCATGCGCGAGAAAGCGGGTCCATGGCTACAGGAGCTCCTCGACGCCTGCTGCGCCGCACGTACAAAAGAGCGTGCAAAGTATGACATTTTGGAAATAGTTTTTTTTCTGCACTGCGTGGTTTAGAAGCGCATATCAGCCTCGAGGATTAATGGAGTTGAAAGTTATTGTGTTGCCAAATAACAAAACAAACGCTATGCTGGATATCAACTTGTTTCGGACAGGTGAGCCTGGACAGACAGGCGCTCACACACACACACACACACACACACACACACACACACACACACACACACACACACACACACACACACACACACACACACACACACACACACGCACGCACGCACGCACGCACGCATGCACGCACACACACACACACACACACGCACGCACGCACGCACGCACACACACATGCGCACACGCATGCACGCTCACACGCACGTTCACACACACACACACACACACACATGCGCACACGCACGCACGCTCACACGCACGTTCACACACACACACACACACACACACACGCACGTTCACACACACACACACGCACACGCACGCACACACTCACACAATCACACACGCACACGCGCGCACACACTCGCACCAACTGCGTTTCAGACCGAGGAGCTGACTTGGAGGTGGTCAGGGCTTCACAGCGGGCCCGCTTTGCTGATGAGAAACTGGTGGATCAAGTGCATGAGATTGACAACCAGTGCCGTGAAGGTCTGCACCTTTATGACTGCTTTGAATGGGAATGAAATTTGGTCCATGGCTGTTGAATTTCAATGCCTGCTGCTTTTTCCTTCTTGTGCATAAGGTGCAGTTTCAATGTTGTTATCTCACTGAAAACCTGCAAGAGCATCCTGCCTGTAAGCATAGTTAAGCTGGCTCAGACAAGCTAAGCGGGTCATCCTTCCTTTACAACCACCATGATTTGGCGTAAGCATTGAGATGAATTCTGTGGAGGTGGAAGTGGAGAATCTTTTGCAAATGAACTTAATAGGCGCTGGCTTCCCTTGCCAGCTTTTTGAATGACGATATTTGCTTCCGCTTGATTTAGACGTTCTTCACCCAATAAAGATGCTGCCTCTTAATTATGGCATGCTTAACGAGAAACTATATTTGTCTTCCTGGGAGACGCTTGGCTCTTCTTCAATGGCCATATGAGGCATGAATCAGCAATCTTCGCCCTTCATTTGCTTTCCTCATGCTTCCTTGCTGCGGAAGTCCTTTCAGAATAGGGGCATGAAGCACTCATGGCTGCAGATACTTTAAGAGGAAGCAGAGCAGCTATGTTGGTTTGTAGGACACGTACTGCTAAGGGAAATTCACAGTGTGTGGGCCCTGTACTGGTTCTCTCTGGGTGTTTTCCCAATACAGGCAGTACATATTGACCGCCTTCTCACATTTTTGAAATGATTTGCACCGACTTGCAGCATCGCATGCGCGAGGAGAATTGAGCAAGCAGTTCAATGCCCTGAACAAGGAGATCGCCAACCTCAGGAAGGTAGGTGTTACATAGGTCACACAGGTTACATATGAGTCATAGGTATGGCGTTTGGAAGCACGCTATCATGGGTGCAGCTTGGGGCCTCACAGTGCTCATCAGGGCGCCTGTCATGATGCCTGTGCAGAGCCACTGGCATGGTACCCATGATGGTACAACAGGTGACGGTTCTTCTTTCTGCTTTTACTTTCACTCGTACCTTCGCAGTCCTGTGCTTCCCAAAGCAATGTTACTCACATTATGCAAGCCTGACATGTCGCACGTGCAGGAGCTGAAATGCAAAGAAGTCCAACGCTCGAAACCCAAAGCAATGCAAGCATCAAGGGGTCTCATATGTAGGGGCTGGAGTGCACAGATATCCAACGCTCGAAACCCAAGGCAATGCAAGCTTGACCCGTCACACCTACAAGGGCCAGAGCGCAAAGAAACCCAACGCCTGGAATCCAAATTAATGCAAGCCTCACAGGTCACACACGCAAGAGCTAAAATGCAAAGATACCCAACGCTAGAGAGCCAAATTAATGCAAGCTCACGGTTCACATCCAGGGGCTGGGAAACAAAAATACCCAACGCCTGAAAATCAATGCAATGCAAGCCTGACAGGTTACACACAGGATCTCGCTTGGAGCTCAAGGACTTTTGTTTGGCATGTCATTTCGTGTCTTGCTTTCTTTGATATAAAAAGGCTGTAAGAGGATGCAACGCATCAGTTAGGTCTAAGCAAGGAGTCCAAGACCTCCAGCTACAGGAGGAAACAAGTTTGTTTTGATCTCCCTCCCTTTGATGTGCAGGCCAAGCAAGACACAACGCACCAGCAAGGTCTGAGTAAGGAGCTCAAGAAACGAGTGGAGCATGTAAGTGTCCGCATCAGGTTGTGGAGACGTTTTTTGCAGACCAAGCTGTACATTACACAGCGTGATTATTTCTTTTCCAGAGGCATTGGGGGGAGCTGAGAGTGTTAATTATGGGATGTTCGACAAGCCAGTTAGCTAGAGTTTCATATAAGCTCCAAGGTTTGTAGAACTGCAACCAGAGTGCGTACACTTAGCCGGCATGTCAATGCTCACAAAAGAGTTGGCAGATCAGGGATATCTCAACCTGGATAAATTAACTTTCATGGGACCCAGGAGCACGTTTGAGTGCACGCAGGTGGAAGAGAAGGGAATTGCTGATCAGCACATGCCTGTCTATAATGTAGCTGAACTCTTGGCCTTTGGGCAGCAGAGTAATTTGTTTAGGAGTTTATGAAGGTACGGTTCTGGCCCAAAAAGTAAAGCGCCAGCGTGTGTGTGTTGTGTATGTGAGTCCAAAGGTGGTTTATTTGGCCTGGAACAAAGGTGATCTTGCGATCTAATGCAGAAGTATTGCAACTGGTGCCACAACTGCTGCCAGGGATGCAGCATTTCCATCACAAATCACCAGGACATGCTTGCCTTCCATGCAGGCTGCACGCCATGAGGCTGAGCTGTTGGAAGCCAGGAATGCACTCCTGTCCCAAATCGGCAACCTGATACATGCAGGTGTACCTGTGCATTCCAGCGAGGTGTGTGCGTGTCTGTCTGTGTGTATGTATGTGTGCGCTTGTGTGTGTATGTGTGTATATGTGTGTGTGAATTGTGTGTACGTTTAAAGGAAAATAGAGCTCTGAATTGCCATGGAGAATGGGAGTGCGCTTGGTCCATTCAATTTGGGAAGCCATATTAGATGTCACTCAAATGGTAATCTGTGTAAATGCTAGCATCACTGTGGGTCCAGCCATTTCATTGGGGCTGGAGCACAATGTCACCGATGCTGTGCAGTACGTTGCCTGCAAGAGGCTGATGAAGATGCACTGCACATCACGCCGTAACCTTGCATCCTCGCTTTGGTGCTTTGCATCGCTTACAGGATCACAATGAAGTGGCGTATGTGTCGGATTTGCCCCGCCGAGGCTTAGACGACGAGGTGGGTGCTAAGATCAGGCACGTCTACAGCATGGCAATGGTGTGCACCAAACCCTCAGCCCGTCTTGATTCTTGTGTTTGTATGCGAAATGTGGTCTGCTCACAGTGCTAAAGACGACTGAAGATTGTGCCTTGTGTGCAACTAACTACTCCTGGCTCTTGGACATCAAAAACCAGGACTTGAGATCCGTCCAGATCACGTGCACATGCTAGGCCTGGCAGGTCTCAAGGCTGGCATTTGGAAGTTACATGTTTCTGTTCTTGTGCTCCTGACTCGTTCGAGGCCTGAGGTCACATCCAGACTCACACACATGCTGGGCCTGGCAGACCCTGAGGCTGGCATTTGAAATCAATAAATATGCAGTTGTTCCTGTACTCCTGACACGTCCTTGGCCAGGGCCTGAGGTCGCATCTTGATCTCGCACACATGCTGGGCCTGGCAAACCTTGAGGCTGGCATTTGAAGTTAGTGTATATGCTGCTGCCCTTGTACACTTGGCTTGTCCTTGACCAGGACCTGAGGTCATATCCAGATCTCACACACATGCTGGGCTTGGCCAACCTCGGGGCTGGCATTTGAAGTGAGTGTATTTGCTGCTGCCCATGTACACTTGGCTTGTCCTTGACCAGGACCTGAGATCACATCCAGATCTCACACACATGCTGGGCTTCGCCGACCTTGAGGCTGGCGCGGCAGTTTCCGGGACTCGTGGCTACTTTTTGCTGCATGAGGGCGTGCTCCTAAATCAGGTAGAGCATTCTATAACAAAAGCTTACCGCGTATGAATGCTCATTTGCAGTGCACGCAGCTCATCCCAATGCATGCCGCACTTGCTGATGTGCATCTGCTCACAACAGCTGGTCAAGGTTATCATCAGGACCATGAGTGTGCCTGAATTGAAGTAGTATGGCCTGCACTTATCCTCCCTAGAGATGCCTGCCTTAAAGGCAGCGCCCCGATGTGATCTACCCACGAACACAAATAAGCCTATCAAAGTGTGTGTATCACGCATATACCATTGACTTGAAACAATGTACAAACCACTGCAGGCTTTGATCTCCTACGGCCTGCATTTCCTTTGCCAAAGAGGCTTCCAGCCAGTGCAGACGCCTTACTGGCTGCAGAGGGACGTCATGGCGCAGTGTGCCCAGCTGTCGCAGTTTGATGATGAGCTGTACAAGTAGGTATGCCATCTTGAGGGTGAGCTTTATACGCAGGCGTTGGCTGCAGAGGGATGTCATGGCCCAGTGTGCCCAGCTGTCACAGTTTGACGGTGAGCTGTACAGGAAGGTATGTCATCTTGAGGATGAGCTTTATATGCAGGTGTTGGTTGCCAATAAATGTCATGGCCCAGCTGTCACAGTTTGACGGTAAGCTGTACAGTTTGGTATGCCAGATGATGAGCAGTTCACTGTAACTTTTAGGCAGTTGTCAACTGCCAAAGGATGTCGTGGCCCAGTGTGCGCAGCTGTCACAATCAGACGATGAGCTGTACAGGTCAATTTGGCACAAGGGCATCTGTGATCTCCCATGATCTTGCCTTCATTGCTCTGCCGTGAGGTCTTTACTTTCGTTTTCCTTCTTTCTTCCTTAATTTTGTTGTGTGTGTATGTGTGTGTTTACTTCATCCAAAGCTTCTGCAGGAAGGCACAGGCTGAGCTGTGTGCATGCAAGCTCGGCGGCATCCAAGACAGCAACGCACTTATCAGTGTGTCATTCATTTCAGTGCCCTGTGTGGCTTAAGGCACTGCAGGCTGGGCTGTCTAGTTGAGTGCAGGCTCTGCGGCTTTTGAGATGGCCTTGAGCTTATCGATGTACTGCTGCAATTCATTTCATAGCCCCTCGTGGCTTGAAGCAGTGCAGGCTGGGCTGTCTGGTTGAGCGCAGGCTCTGCGGCTTTTGAGGTGGCCTTGAGTTTATTGGTGTACTGCTGCAATTCAATTCATAGCCCCACGTGGCTTGAAGCGGTGCAGGCTGGACTGTTTGGTCGAGCGCAGGCTCTGCGGCTTTCGAGATCTTTGTATGCTTTCTGGTTTACTGCAAATGAGTTCATTGCATTATGTGTCGTAAGGCGGTGCAGGCTAGACTGCTTGATTGAGCGCAGGCTCTGCGGCTTCCAAGATGGCTTTGTGCTTTTTGGTGTACGGCAATTCAGTTTGTTGTAGCACCAATTTGCTTGAGGTGGTGCGCAGGCTAGTCTGTAAGGTTGAGTGCAGGCTCAGTGGCTCTCTAGATGACCATAGATGACCATGCACTTATCAGTGCACCACATGTATGATGCATCACCAACCAAACAGGTGCATCAGATTGTTGACATGACATGACAGGACAGAACATGATCGAAATACAAGAAACGGTGCATGGCCGAAAACCAAACTACCAACCACATGAATGGTGCATCGAATCGCAGGCATGCCTTGATATTGGCCAGGTTCAATGGGGCAAATCACAGGCATGCCTGGACTTTGTCTAGGTTCAGTGTGGGTGATGATGTGCTGTGCCCTGCAAACAGTGACAGGAGCAGCAGCAATTGCAAGGCATGCAGCAGTGAGGTTTGACTTTGCCATATTTGCACGTTGTGTCTGCGCTGCTCTTTCTTGGGTCAGTATATCAGCAAGACATCCCTTTAAACTCAGTGCCTTCTCATGCTGATGTTCGTTTGGCCTTCAAGACGTGCAAGCTGGTACTCAAGCTGGTAGCGGTGGTGCGCAGCACAATGCATGCAGTTGCAGAGGAGCAGTGTTCAAAACTTGTGCCTGCTCATGCTGATCTTTTGTGTATGCGCAATGCCTCCACCAACATGTGCAAGCCTTTGCTTGCGTTGTCAATCCAGGGTCAGTGCAGGCGATGATGTGCAGCAGCCTGCAGACAGCGCCAGGAGCAGCAGCGGCTACGGGGCGAGCACCAGTGGTGCGCAACACAGCAGCAACAAAGGGAGCGACAGCAGTAGGGTTGGCAACAGATACTTGATAGCAACCAGCGAGCAGGCGCTGTGTGCAATGCATGCCAACCAATGGCTGGAAAGCACAGACTTACCATTACGTTATGCTGGGCTGTCCACGTGCTTCAGGTGAGTAGGGCAGGGGTTGAGTGAGGAAAAGGGAAAGAATGAGGAATTGGAACAAGAAAGGAATGCAGAGGAGAGGGGAGGATAACGAAGCTGCACCTGCCCACAAGGGCAACTGGTTTCAAGCAAGCAAGGAGCCTACAATTGAAGCAGGTTGATCTGGAGAGCAAAGATGCAAGAGAATGCAAGGCAGAGAGTGGGCCTGTTGGTGGTTAATGTGTGGTGCAGACGCCCATGTTTTTTCGGATGTAATGTGAGTCAGCCACGCTGAAACCTTTTTCGTTGTTGTGAGCGAGGAACCTTACTTGTTGTTGTGAGTTTCAGGTATGTATCAGTTTTTTTTTCTGGAGGTGTTGGAGGTTAATTCATGCAGGCAGCACGGGCGGCGGTATGGCGTTTTTTTTTTTGCCGTGAGAAAGATACACAGCAGTTGCCTCCCTTGCTGTGCTGTGATCCTGCCAACAAGGGTTACAAGCGGCTGGCCTACAGCCTGAGGCACTCTTTCTGGCTGAGCAGCTGCTGGTGAAACTGCTCCTGACAACAAGCTCGTTTTCCCTCGTATGCTTCCCACGTGGCACACGCTCGCGTCCATATATGATGAGGAATTTTTGATCTTCACAACAGGCTCGCATTCACTCATATGCTTTCCACGTGGCACACGATCGCGTCCATACGTGATGAGTAATTTGTTTTCCTTTTCCCTTTTGTTTTGTGTGTGTGTATGTGTGCAGGCGAGAAGCAGGCAGCCATGGGAAGGATACGCTGGGCATCTTCAGGTAATGCAGCACGTGAGTGGCGGGCACATGCGTGCTGCTTTCACACCAGAAAAAAGGGCAGTTCCTGGGGCAAGCAACCATGATTGCGTACTTGCCATCCTGCAAAGAGGCATTAAAAATGCAGGATATGAGGTGCTTGTCTGACATTTTCAGGCCAACAAGCGTTGAAATTGTGGTGTGGAAAAGTGGGAGTACGCCTGTTTGCAGGCAAGAATTTCTCACCAACTTTGCTGTCTTTCATGAATTGCACTGTTGTATGTGGGGTTTGCGCATGCTCCAGTACAGCGCTTGAGGATGTCAATTTTACAAAGAGTCAAAATATCACATGGGTGAAGTTCTCTCATGTCATTTGGAAACACCTCAAACAACAATTTCATTGCAATCCCTAGGCCCTCACTGTTGAACTGCAGTGGCATTGAAGGGGGCTGTCTTCCTTCAATGGCCCCTTGAGCATTGCTTACGAATGCAAGGCGGACAACGCTTGGAAATACAAAGTGGTTTGCTTGGATGCAAAGCGACAGTCACGTTTTGCTGGCACACACCATAAAATAAGAAAAGATTCCAGGGACAAAATCGCAGGGTCAACAAACGCAAGCAAAGGAGGTTTATGTGGTATGCAGTCATGGTTCCCAGTCTGTCTTGCACAAGGCTGTTTGCTGGTGCATACTATGCAGGGTTCACCAGTTTGACAAAGTGGAGCAGTTTGCTGTGACACACCCTGATGGCAAGGCTTCTTGGAGGATGATGGACAGCATGGTCCAAAATGCGCAAGACTTTTACTCCTCGCTTGGGCTTCCACACAGGTGCTAACTGCCCTTCCTTTTCAACAACTGCATGCAAAGCTGAATATTTAGCTGTGCATCCTTTGCAGCATTGGATTGGGCTTTGGCGCTTATCCATCATCACATTGTTTGCCAGCCATGTGCTCTCCCATTTTTTTTAAATATATTCATCATGTTGCACACTTCTATCCATGTTTGGTGCCATTTGGAATCCTTAAGCCATTCACCCGCTGGTGGTGCAAGGAAGGCCTGATTAGTGCTTTTAGCTTCAGAAGCAGTCACACGTTGCAACTCACCCTGCTTAGTTACTCAGTTCCTCTTGACCTGCTTCTGCTCATCCTGGCACTGGTAAGATTGTGTGCATCATTTTATGCAAGGCTCCAATGCATTGCCATTGCTACCCTTGCCAAGGCTCTTTTCACGCCGTTTTTTTCCTTTACCGTACATAAATGTAATCATTCCGCACCCCTGAAAAAAGAATTTTTGTGATTTTTGCCTTAATACCGCACCCCTCGATATTTATTCTTTGGTATCCCGCGTAATCCCGCAGGGGCAATCATCATCTTTTTGCCCTGGAACTTATGTCCATAAGCTTGTAAATTACAATTGCATGTAAATTACAATTGCATGTACAAGCTGCCTGCAGCAATGTAGCTGCTGCAGTGTGGCAGCACTGCTCCTGCTTGTGAAGGTGCGCAAGGCGCATAATCCCTTATTCTTCAGCTACTGTTGAAAAGCGCACAAAATCCAGCTGCAAGCTCTGCTCCCTTGCACAGCAATACACTTCAAAGGAAGTCTTTTGTTGCAATATATTTGAGGTCCAGCTGCACACATCGCTTATACATTTGGCAGCTTGCAACATTTCGAACCGCACAAAAATCTCAAACTTGTCGAGAAAAGCTGCATTTGCACTCTGCATCTTTGTGCTACTGCTCAGTCAGCAGCTTGGACTGACTGGCCCCTGCCTTCTGCTGGGAGGGGGTTCTGGGAAGCTTCCCATTCCCAGCTTGACGCTCCTCCGGTACCTTAAGGCCTTCATTTCCGCTTTCATCAGAAAATCCTCAAAAAGAAAAAAAAAGTGATTTTTTATTGTCACGCACTTTCCTGCATGCCCAGAAATAATTATTTTTTTCTGGTGTCCGCAGTCATCTCGCACCCCTGAAAAATATTATTTTTGGGGTGATATATTTTATGTAAGGAATTGATGTGGGGAGTGTTTGCACTGCCTGCATAGTTTTTCTTTTCTTTTCTGCGCCGTTTGTGTTGGTTTGGATGTCAGGCAAATTAGTATTAGATATCGTTGATTCTATTGTGCATGCCTGTATTGGGGTTGGTGCCACTTTCTTGTCTGCTGCCACCAAATATGACCATACGCTGTACATTGGGTTGCGTGCATCCCTTCACAAAAGCGTGTCAACAATTAGAGCAATGCCATATATATGCCATATCATCTTGTCTGCTACCACCAATGTAGGCCTAGAGTTTTGCATGTGTTGTGTGAATGCTTCTACACAGGCTTTTGCGCATCCTGAGAAGTGCCCTCAAATTGTCTGCCGCTGCAAGGTTAACTCAGAGGGCTGCAGGTTTAAATCGTGTGCTCTTTATTTGCAGGCTTGTGCGCATTGTGAGCGGTGCCCTCAACTTGTCTGCCGCTGCCAAAGTTGACTTGGAAGGCTGGTTTCCTGCCAGCAAGACTTACAGGGAGCTCGTGAGTGCGTCCAATTGCACGGACTACCAGGTGAATGATTGGAAGAGCCCCTCATGCGCAAAGCTGATAATATGATATTGATAATAATGTTATAGATCATATTATTTAATATAATAATAGTTGTTAGAGGGCTGGTTTTGTATACGTGAGGCATTTGGGGAGCAGAGAGTGCGTCCAGTGGGCAGGCTAGCAAAGCTATGTAAGTGAGGCGCTTGAAATCTCAGGTGCAGGGAAGTAAGGCTGACTTGCATTTACAAGGTTTGTTGCGTATAGTCATTACTGCATGTCAGCATGTCAATGCGATCTGCATGACAATCTGGTAGCATGACAAAGTGATCAGCACAATCATATGACCTGCATGACAAAGTGATCAGCACAATCATATGACCTGCATGACGAAATGATCAGCACGATCATATGGCCTGCGTGACAAAATGATCAGCATGATCATATGACCTGCAAGACAAAATGACCAGCACAATCATATGACCTGCATGACAAAATGATCAGCACGATCATACGACCTGCATGACAAAATGATCAGCACAATCATATGACCTGCATGACAAAATGATCAGCACGATCATATGACCTGCATGACAAAATGATCAGCACAATCATATGACCTGCATGACAAAATGACCAGCACGATCATATGACCTGCATGACAAAATGATCAGCACAATCATATGGCCTGCATGACAAAATGATCAGCACGATCATATGACCTGCATGACAAAATGATCAGCACAATCATATGACCTGCATGACAAAATGATCAGCACAATCATGTGATCTGCACGACAAAATGATCAGCACAATCATATGACCTGCACGACAAAATGACCAGCACGATCATATGACCTGCATGACAAAATGATCAGCACGATCATATGGCCTGCATGGCAAAATGATCAGCACGATCATATGACCTGCATGACAAAATGATCAGCACAATCATATGACCTGCATGACAAAATGATCAGCACAATCATATGATCTGCACGACAATGTGATCTTCACTGCATGCCAGTACGACGAAAGCTTGCCTTCTAAGTCCTTCTTCAATCCGTCAAGTTGATGGTATTTGTTTGTTTGTGCAAGTGGTGTTGATAACATCATCTTTTGGATGCTGTTTGTCAGTTGCCAGAAAGGCTGTTCATGTCTATGCATCCTCCTGTAATATTTTGACTCTGGGTCAGTTCTGTCAGCAAAATCTTTGGACTGCCTTTCCCTGCACCAAAACATGCCTTTATCCAAGATCTGACTGGCTGTCGCTTTTCCTTTGAATGTGCACAATTGTCTGAACTGGTGTGTGTATGTTTGTGTGTGGGGGGATGTCGCAAGCCTCTCTTGGCTTTTGAACGTCCGTTGCTAACGCACAGGTGGTCATGCCTTTGTCACCTGCATGCACTAGAGAATAAGTTTAAGAAGTATAAAGCAATGATAGCGGCAAGGAAATTATGTGTGCAATGCAAACTCACAGCAAAGAATTGCCATCCATTTCCTTCATGCACTTGCAATGGCCTCTCGCCTTCACGTGATAGCCTTGACTCATGGCCTTGACACATTGCCTTGACACAGCCTTCATGCGATTGCCTTGACACATTGCCTTGACACAAAGCCTTCACACGATTGCCTTGACACATAGCTTTGACCCAAAAGCACGTTCAGGAAACTCAATACCAACAGGAATTGTTTGATACAAGTCTGCCTGACTCAAAAGGCCCTTCTTTTTGTTGATACTAAAAAAACTCATTGCCTTCATGCAACTGCCTTCACGCAGTCGCGCAACTTGAATGTACGCCTACGTGATTTTACCTCCCAACGGCAGCAGCAGCAGCAGCAGCAGCCCTCACAATCTGACGGCACAACCAGCGTCAGCAGCCAGCACAGCAAAGACAGTATCAGTGTGGGCCCATCATACAAGAGCAGCAGCAGCAGCCACCCTCATATGCTGAACTGCACCTTGGCAGCCACGCAGCGCACTCTGTGTTGTATCATGGAGAATTACCAAACGCGCGAGGGCATTCGGGTGTGTGTGTGTGTGTGTGTGTGTGTGTGTGTGTGTGTGTGTGTGTGTGTGTGTGTGTGTGTGTGTGTGTGTGTGTGTGTGTGTGCGTGCGTGCGTGTGCGTGTGTATGTGTGCGTGTGTATGTGTGCGTGTGTGTGTGCGTATGTGTGTATATGTGTGTTTGTGCGCGTGTGTGTGCGTGTGTATGTGTGTTTGTGCGCGTGTGTGTGTGCGTGTGTATGTGTGTGTGCGTGTGTGCGTGTGTATGTGTGTGCACGTGTGTGTGTGTGTGCGCGCGAGTGCATGTGTGTGTATGCCTGAGCCCACATGTGGTTATCCTTCGAGGTTTTTTGTACTACAACAGACTGCGAAACAGTTCCTTTGAGCACGAATTCCTACAGGGTGCCCATCGCACTGACTTGACCCTTTTTTCTCGGGTGCCACATTGCGTTTTTGGGCTACCCTCCCAAATTTCAAGCCTGAGAGCATTTTTATATTTCAAGCCTTTCAAGGCTTTTCTCAGCAGCTTGATGCTCTTAGAAATTTATGAGCACTAACTTCAGAGGCTGCACTCACATCATGATGAGTGTTAAAATTTTCCGTTTGCTTCTGTGAGACAAGCAATATTAGCGCGCAGATTCTCCTGCGAAGGTTCCATTCATGCTGCAGCCTTACATGCTTGGGCAAGACTTGATACACCATTTAGTCCGCAGACTCCAAATTAACTTTGCTACGCAGGTCCCACCTGTGCTGCAGCCATACATGCATGGACAAGACTTCATCCATTTTCGTCGCTCCCTGACTCAAACGGGCCTCCTTGTGTCAAGCGCTTTACGGCATGCCAGATGAAAGGCAGGCAGGATCTCCTTGCGTCAAGCGCTTTACGGCATGCCAGATGAAGGGCAGGCAGGTTCTTCCTGCGTCAAGCGCTCTATGGCATGCCAGATGAAGGGCAGGCAGATTTTCCTTGTGTCAAGCGCTTTGCAGCATGCCAGATGAAGGGCAGGCAGGTTCTCCTTGTGACAAGCGCTCTACAGCATGCCAGATGAAGGGCAGGCAGGATCTCCTTGTATCGAGTGCTTTACGGCATGCCAGATGAAGGGCAGGCAGGTTCTCCTTGCGTCAAGCGCTTTGCAGCATGCTTGATTAAGGCCAGATAGGCTTGGTGAGGCCGTAGCTAGCTTGCTTGTTAGATGACCTTTCCTTAGTGCACGCAGCCGTACCTGGTGTGATTTGTGTTTCCATCCAGGAAACCGGCAGCCCATCCGTTTTCAATGCAATGAAGACTGATACATGGGCAGCGCAGTGTACGAGAGAGTATTTACATTATGACCTGTCACGTTGCCTGTTTCTGGCACCTGCTCCGTTGCCTCTTTGTCCAAGGGCATTACTGACAAAGCCCTTAATCTCAAGTGCCTTTGTCTTGCCTTGAGATTAGCCCTGACGTGTTTGTAGTTTTCTTGAAATAGATATATGGATGATTTCATCAGAGCAGAAACCTCGAGGCTTGAAGATGTGAGGGAGGCCCCTCCTGGTCTGCAATCAAGACTCGGGAAGAGTTGCAAAGCACAGATATGTGGACCTGATTGGGTGCAAGCGGGCGGTCACCGTACTTGCCTTCAAAACAATTGACTCAAAGTAAAAAAAAGAAAATACGTAGGCAGCAAACCGCTCCATCAATTAAGGAATCTTTCATAAAACAACCAAATTTTGTGTAGTACCAGCTGCTGTAGTGTGGCGCAACCTAGCAACACGTTCAACTTAAGTTAATGGTTGGAGCACAGGTGCTGCTGGACACGGCACACGCACTTCAGGTTTGCACTTCAGGTATGGAGTAAAACACTTTTGGACAGCTGAACTCCTTGCCTTAATGTACACAGAGCCGAGGCAGCAGAGGTGGCAATCCAAAAATTACACAAGTTCAAAGAGTGACAGCAATTACCCTTCAAGTCGTTAGATAGTGATAGATGCCACGGCACTGCAGCTTGGAGGCCTTGAGCTGGCTCTTGGGCCTGGTTCTTTCACAGTGTTTGATCTCCACATTTGTGGTGGACGAGCTGCTGGGCTACAAGGTTTACAAGGATAAGGCCTTCAGTCAAGAAGTGCGACTGCTAGCCTGCTCAAAAAAGGTAATTAATTCATGAAGGAAAAAAGGAAGTTTGTTGTTGTTCTGGTCCACTACAAGGGTTACAAGGGGGTTGGCCTACTGCCCAAGACTCTGGCTGATCGGGTGCTGGTGAAAGAAAAAAGAAATGACTACCCAGGCAGTGAGAACACTCCCTGCATCAATTAAAAGAAAGGAGGCACATTGGGTCAAAAAGCCGTGAGTCTCCCTCACCAAATGGTGAAAGGGAAGCTAATGTGGGTCTGGTGGGTTTCTGGAAGCATGCAGCCCCGACGCACCACAGTTATGTTGATAATTTTTGTTTTCAATGGCACTTCTGGTTGATGTGAGTTTGTGCGCATATTGCACTGAGTGGGCGTGAAGCTTTCGTGCAAGTTTGGTAGACCTTTGCAGGTCAACCCCTAGTTTTTCCAATTGATCCAGGGTATGCACAGTACAGTTAGTCCCACCCACACCCAGGAGGATTGTGTGGAGAGTGATCTCAGCACCTTGAAGTTGTTTGCACAGTTAACTGTATTGTTGCTGTGAGGCTTCTAGTTTGGCACCAGGCTTCGTAAAAAGAAAAGAAAAATGAAAAAAGAAAAGACTACGCAGGCCATGTCTGGCTGCGTGCATTAAGGAAAGGTCCCCTAACTAGCAAGCTAGCTAGGGCCTCACCAAGGACTGTATCTTCGCAGTATTTGATTTCTATTTAGTGGATATGGCGGTTTTGGATATTCAATTCACGAAGTTTCCTGGCTGGAGTTGAGCTGTCTCTTACCTCTTCATTACACCTCATGCTGCGGAGTACCCGATGTGAGGGGGAGAAGGTGCCACCACCTTGGTCACCAGTGGTCTATTTAGGTTAGCAGGGCAAGGAGTGACCAAGATAGCATCGGGGCGGCTGGAGGTGCACCTAACTTGATCAGGAATGCTGGGGTCGAAGAGGTATGAAAAGAAAAGTTTACGCTAGCCAAAAAGCCACGTGCATTAAGGAATGGTTCCCTAAATAGCAAGCAAGCAAGGGTCTCACTAAAGGGCTCTCAAACCTTAAGTAGACACAGCTAGCCTATGAGAAATCCAGAAACAGAGTTAATGAGGATCTAGAGGGTTGTCCGCCATGCTCCTGGACGCCCGGACTCTCCTTCTCCTGCCGAGGTGGTTGAACCCGAGTTGATAAGAGGATAGAGGCAAAGAGGCATGGAGATATAGCACGCTCAGTGATGTGCGGACCATGCTGAGCCAGACGGTCTGCGTTGCCTACATCTATATGAATTAGGTTTGAAACATAAGAGCCTTCGCTAATCACCCTCAAAACCGTTCTGCTGGCAATGTTGTGATGCTCAATCACCATGTTGAGGATCATCACGATGATCATGATGACGGGGCATTGGCAACCTGAGAGAACGTGGGGGGTGCTATCCAGATGATGACATTCTGGGAGAGGGCATACAAGGCTAGTGGATCTTTTGAAGTGTACCGCATGTTTTTGGCTGTAGAGGGTGCCAGTGCGGTATTGGAAGATTGTGCGTTTTATTTGGGTTGAGACAAATATGGCTTATTTGCATGAGGCAGCAAGCTCTGGTAATAAGCATAACAACCTGTCTTGCAACCTGCATATCCAAGCCTGTGTTTTGCATGCATATGGGATTACATTAGTAGTTTTGAGGAAAAAACAAAACCGCATCAACAGAAGTGGCCGTGTGCATCAAGGGCGCCCTACCTAGCTAAGGTCACACCATACACCAGAGACAAACACACATCATCCCTGGTACATTGCCCAGCTGCATGGCCAGGGGAAAAAGCAAACACATTAATAATGCATTTCAAGAAGGATACACATACTAACTTTTCCACGTGCAAAGAAAATCCACATTGACCCGAAACGACTGTGCAGTAAGGGAAGGATCCCTGCCTGGCAAGCTGCATGCTCAGCGCTCTATCTGTCATGACAGCTTTTGGGAGATCCGTAAAGTGTCATCCAGACATCAATCGCAGACGAACATTGCTGGGTCGACTTGGCTCCAGGGTCATGTGGGTTGAACACCAGAACTCTTGTAGTGCATCTATGCAATCATCAACTTCCTCTTTAGGATTCATGATTCCAGATCCCCGAACCCCAAAACAGTTGTCAAGGTTTACTTGAATAGCCACGTTGATGTGCAGAGGTTGCATGCGGTGCCTGGCATTTAAAGCAGCAGACATGCAACAACTCAGCAGCATCTCAATTTTGGCTGCCATACTATATCATAACATGCAAACAATTCTATTTTTTCCAAGTTGCACAGACTGTTCACCAACACGCTTGGAGAAGACATCAAAAAATCAGAAAATTCCCCACTCAAGCCAATGCTGAGACCTGCAAGAGAAAAAGCCCATGTAAGTGTAGCATTTTGCATGGATGGAACTAGAGTACTGTGTTTGCAGCTGAATTGTGAGTAATGAGAAACAAAAGGCACATGCATGGCACATTGGCTTCTCATTGCTCTGACGATCAAGAAGGGCTAGCCATGCACCAAAGCGTCTTTGCTTTGCAGCGTATGTTGAGGCAGGCCGCCACAAGATCTGTCATGGTTGTAGGACACCATAACTGTAATGAACCAAAGCTGCCTGTATCTCCTTAAAATCCACATATTTTAACCTTTGGCAGAGTTTTTTGGGCAGAAGAACAGAAATCAAGAGAAAGAACAGGGTCAGGGATTTCAGCTGGAGTGGATGCTGAGACGACTGAGCCCCTAAGCAACGTTAAAATGTGCTTCCAAAGTAGAATGTTTTATCGCCAATCCACTTGAAACCTAGACATGAACTCCCTGCAGCGCAGGAAGTGCATCCTTCTCTACCATTTCCATAAGGTGGCACAAAGCACAAACACCTGATGATGCATCAGCAAAGTCAAAGGAAATGACCTCAATGCCTTTTGATAGAGCAGCAACCTCAGCAGCTGTCAAAGGACATGCCATAGCCAGTGACTGCAACTGGTTCATACCGCTCAAAGCTATGTCCGGATTGTTTACAGTTTTTGCCTCCGTGTGCTGGAATGTACTAGCACCAGGCCTATCAGCCCAACAGTGTGGCTGCCAGTCTCTTCTTAAATCTTGTGAATCTTATGTCCGGATTGGAGCCGGTGCCTTCGTCCAACCATCTTGTGTCAAAAGTCATATCGTCCTGCCATGTTATGCAGAAAGCTTTGAGTGCTTTGAATGCAAGCAGTGGGCCAGTGGTATGGTGGGCCGTAAATGCAAGCCAAACTTTTGGCACATCTTGTCCATGTATGGGATCATCCCGTACCCCCAGGAACTACCTGCCTCTTGGCACCGCGCCTCATTGGCACCAGTTTCATAAAAATCCCTATGGAGTACATGTTGTGTGTAGGGATCAAAAGCTGCTCAACGAGTTTGGCTCACTTGTGTGCAGGGATGAAAGAGTTGCTTACTGAAAAAACAACTGAACAATTGTTACTGACATGCACGTTCAATTCCATTGAAATGTCCCCAGCACCACATGCAGACAAGTGGCCCCAAAAAAGGTGCCCAAAATTAAACAGGCACAACCCGTGACTCGCAGCACTCGGAGCTGTACCATAGAGCGCACTAAGCCTCCAAGAGTGAAAGCGCTTGTATCTTGTTCCACATCACAGGCCTGCAGAGCAGTTATGGAAATGGATGGGCTTATGCAGGCAGATACAAAATTAACTGGACGGCACAGGAATAAAACACAGTTCTGATGGAAGGCATAAATTTGGGGCACAACCCCCCAAACCCCCTTTCCAGTGCTACTACCCAGACAAAAAGGGTACCAGTCTGCTTCGTTTTCAAATCTGCACCTGTCTGCATACCCATCACAACCAAGAAGTGAACTGCAGTAGAGCTATAGGGCAAGGATTGAGTTTCAAACGTGCATACATGTCCTGCCAGGCACCCACAACCGGCTTGCAAGTCCACGAACTGCCACGTAAACTTCACTTTGTAAGTATACAACTTGCATTGCTACCATCCCGGCAGTTTGAGTTGATTTGCAGCACCTTTGCCTTCCCACACCCTGCGGCCCACACCCATGCGCATGTGGCGCTGATTTCAGTCGTGCACACAAAACCCATCTTTCATCCACTTTTCACAGAAAAGGGGCCAACTGACAATTCTTGTATTATAAATCCAACACTATGTTTTAAATCTCATTAATGGCCAATGAGGCCAATATTCAGCCAGGCCACCAAATGGGTCCATTGGTGTTTTTACAGGAGCAATGTATTTGGCTGCAGCTCTGTGCCAATTTGGGGGTGGCAGCTTGCAGCAGGGGCAAACTGGCGAATGTCCTTCCTTCCACGCCCACATCTGCCAGAATCCGGGCAAAGCAGCCCCGGACCGCTCCTGCTGCACCTCACCCCACCTTCTTTACACCTCCCTGCAGAGCAAAAAACCAGCTATCCAATGCACTTTTCAGGTCCTGGAATGGTGCAGGGGGCGCTAAAGTATGGTCACAAACGTTAAGTGAGACAGCTTTGCCTGGACATGTGTGTGTATGTGAGCGAGCGAGCGTGCGTGCGTGCGTGCGTGCGTGTGCGTGTGTGTGTGTGTGTGTGTGTGTGTGTGTGTGTGTGTGTGTGTGTGTGTGTGTGTGTGTGTGTGTGTGCGCGCGCGCGCGCTCGCGCACGCTGTGCGTGCTGGTGCGTTATGCATGCACACATGTGTGTGGGCGCATTCCCACTAGATGCTCTGGAAGTGTGAGCAGAGAGGCCATGGGGGAGTCAGACCTGTTTGAAACTAGAAGACTGACAGCGGATGAAATTTAAAATAGTTCTTGTATGGTTTAACTTTATTTTTATTCATTCGTGGATGTGTGCGCCACAAAAAATTGAAAATGATCTGAGTCCTGAACAAAAGAGAAGGTGCTCAAAGCTCAATCAATGCTTAAATCCATGCAAGGGCATAAAAGCTTGCACAAATAGTTCAAACAGTATGATGCACCTCAACTGAGCTCCCATCAATGCCACCCAAGACATGCAACTGGGGTGTTTATGATGTGCGTGCCTATGAGGGTTTGCTGCTGCCCCCCAAGTCACGTCGTCATGGAGCCTGCGCAGGCATGGCCCCCCTCATGCCAGTGCGCTTCGCTACCGAGCAGCCTGTGGAGTGAGTAATGCATGCTGTTGAATTAGGATACAAGTCAGTGCATGCTGCATCCTCCTCCGTGATGCTTACAGGATGTATTTGTTTCATCCCCATGCACCATGTTGCTTGCAACACCTTTTGGTGCAGCATGGATGTTGAAACCCTTGCCATTTCCTGTGCGTGCAGCGTGGCGGAGTTCCAACGCCAGTCCTGGCAAGCACAGGATAAGATGACACAGCTTTTGGACAGCATAGCCAGTTCGGCACCTGGCCTTACGGTAAGTAGGCAAGCCCTCCAATTTCATACTCCTGGAACCAGTGCCTCTTTGGCATGGGTTCCTGGATGTGCTCTTTGGAAAACAATGGCGCGCATTTCCACCTTATCTTGCATGGATTTCGCTTGTAAGTACATGTTCTCTGCAAAGGGCAAAACAAACACATTTTTCATTGACCGCTGTCCTGGCCTACTTGCCATGGCCTGTGAACCTCTGTAACCTGCAGGCCTTTTGCCTCTTTCCCGTGGGCTCTGATTCTGTGTCCTGCAAGTAATGATCTCAGTCCTGCAGGCCTATTGCCTCTTTCCTGTTGGCTCTGAGCTTCATATCCTGCAGGACCTGAACACATAAGCCATTGACATCTGTCTTGCAGGCCTTTGACTTGAACACGGAGGACATGAAGGAGCCCAGCCCTTATGAAATCCTGGTAGCCACGACCCGAGAAAGGGAGGCCGTTGTGGAGGGAGCTGTGGCAGTGAACGATAGACGCTGGCAGCCTTGGTAGGTGGCATTCTAATAATTACTCAAAAAGCCGTGCCGTTTATTTTGATTGTGTGTGCAGATGTGCAAGGTGGGAATGCACACTATTTTGAGGCATAAAGAGAGTGTGAGAACTGCTTGGAATGTGTGTCTGTGTGTTTGTGTGTGTGTGTGAGAGAGAGAGAGAGAGAGAGTGGGATGGCAAGTTGGAGCATGCAGGGCATTTGCAAGTTAGGTGAAAGTGCATGAGCAAGTTGGCTCAAGGGCACGAATGAGTAGGAGCATGAGGGCCATGAGCAAGCAGAGCCCTGCAAGCATGTGTTTGGGCATCAGATGTGTGATTCGAAGGGCACCAGGTGTGTACCATGAACGGCATCAGATGTGTGAATTGAAGGGCCCCAGGTGTATGACATGAAGGATACCAGGTGTATACCATGAACGGCATCACATGTATGGAATGAAGGGCATCATGTGTGTGAATTGGAGGACATAAAAAAGAATAGAACAAAGGGCATCAGATGTATGAAATGCAGGGTGCTGGCGGGCGAGCATTCACCTTCTCTTGACAACTTCAAGGGAAGAGGTGTCCTTGTGGCTCTGAAAGTGGCGTGTTTGCTGAGCACACTGTTCAGCCGCTTCAATGGTGGTTTAAAACTGCGACAGCTGATGCCGGCACTGGTTTTGTCCTTGGGCTTGTATGTGGGCATCCCTACAATTTCTTCTGTGTAGGCGCAAGGGCTAAAACAGAGCAATGGTCAAGGTAAAGTATCTGAGTCAGCAGCAGTACGCAGTGGTCCAAGTGCTGAGATTCAGCTGCTTACGGATGCTGCAGTGATGTCGTAGACCATGAAGCAGCAATCGAGTGACTAGCACAGTTTAAAACCAAATTTCATCTGTCGGCCCACTGCCTGTGTGCTGCAAGCAATCCCTTCCCACACGCGCGCGCGTGTGTTTTGGTGGTGGTCGGGGACTGAGTGTAGGGGTTGGATGGCCCAGAATTGCAAGCCTTTTGACAAGCTGACCTGACGTGAGGGTGTGACCTGGTTTTGAATGTTGGTGCGAAGAACTACCTGAAGTCATACAAAAACAACTTCGTCATCCAAGAGCTTGTGCTTGTGGTAATCCCCGCTGCTGATGCCAAGTTAGTGGTCTGCTGGTGCAGCCAGTTTCGCGATTGAGGCTGCTAGGATTGGTTGGTGCAGCTGGCATTTTGCCTTGTGTGAGAACTTGTGCTTGCAGAATGCCTAACCTGCAGGAGCGCAAGTTAAAATAGGTGTCGCTTCTGTGCTCTTTTGCGCAGGCTTAAATACACTATCCTTGCAGATTGCTCTAAGTGCAAAAAAACATACTTGATGAGTTCGCTTCTGTGCTCCTTTGCTTAGGCTTCCGCATGCACATGCATGCATGTTGCTCTATGTGCAAGAAGAAATGCTTGATGAGACTGCTTCTATGCTTCCCCCCGAGGGGCACAGAGCCTATGCAGGCACTTGAAGACGCATGGAAGCAGAATATTGAACAAGCAGGAACGCATGCTTGATGGGCATTGCTTCTGTGCTCTTGAGTGCAGGCACATAGAGACGCATGGAAGCAGATAGATGCATAGAGCAGAGCGTAGGACATACAGGAACGCATGCTTGTTGGGTGTTGCTTCTGTGCTCGTGTGTGCAGGCACATGGAAACGCATGGGATCAGACATACACACAGCGCAGAACGCTCTACGTGCAGGAATGCATGCTTGATGGGTGTCGCTTCTGTGCTCCTGTGTGCAGGCACATGGAACCGCATGGGATCAGACATACACACAGCGCAGAACGCTCTACGTGCAGGAATGCATGCTTGATGGGTGTCGCTTCTGTGCTCCTGTGTGCAGGCACATGGAACCGCATGGGATCAGACAAATACTCAGCGCAGAATGCTCTATGTGCAGGAATGCATGCTTGATGGGTGTCGCTTCTGTGCTCCTGTGTGCAGGCACATAGAGACGTATGGAAGCAGGAAGAGCCGGAAAGGTCCAGGCAATGCAGCTGCCGCAAGGGCGTCAGCAGGTGGTGGTGCAGCAGGTGGTGGTGCAGCAGGTGGTGGTGTAGCAGGTGGTGGTGTAGCAAATGGCGGTGCGGCAATTGGTGCAGCAGGTGGTGGTGCAGGCGGTGCTGGTGCAGGTGGTGGTGCAGCAGATGGCGGTGCAGCAGGTGGTGGTGCCGCAGGTGGTGGTGCAGCAGATGGCGGTGCAGCAGGTGGTGGTGCAGCAGGTGGTGGTGAAGCAGATGGTGGTGCAGCAGGTGGTGGTGCAGCAGGTGGTGGTGAAGCAGATGGTGGTGCAGCAGGTGGTGGTGCAGCAGGTGGTGGGGAAGAGGTTGATGGTGGAAACAAGGGGGTTGCAGTGGAGAACAATGGAGCAGCGACAGCAATAGCACCTACCCAGGGCCCCTCCAAATCCCCCACTGAAACAAATGCTGCAGGCTCCAAAGTGTTGGCTACAGGACAGCAGCAGCAGGCAGCAGCATCGTCTGAAGAACCACCAACCCAAGGCCTCTCCCAGCTGCCCACACAAGCATATCCTTTAGTTTTTGCTCCAGATCAGCAGCAAGCACCAACACCAGCATCAGCATCAGCGCCCGGAAGGGCAGAGGCATCAACAGAAGCAGCAGCGTCTGAAGGAGCACCAACCCAAGGCCTCTCCCAGCTGCCCACACAAGCATACCCTGCAGGCCCAGGGGTATCGGCTCCAGGGCAGCAGCGGCAAGCCTCTGCAGCACCAGCACTAGCAAGGGCAGGGACATCATCAGGAGCAGCAGCAGCACCAGCAGCGCACAGCCAGGCTGCAGGTATGGCTTTGTTGCTCGAAGGCCTCAACACTTGGAGGACCCTGCTTATACAGCATGGGCATCGGAACAGGCAGCACCAATTAGCACCAGCAGCAGCAGCATGCAGCCTGCCTTCACATCTGGCTTTAGGCCTCCCTTGCCTCAATTATCCACAAATCAACAGTGCATGCAATGTCCTTGTTCCACACTTTTGGTTCGGCATTGGTGCCCCACATTGGTGCGACATTGGTGCTCCCTCACAGATGCCAACCAGGACCCTGCGTACACAGCAGCGGTGGAGGCAGCCAAAGCGGCCGCAGCCCCATTCAGGAGAAAGAGGGCTGGCTGCACGGTAGCCAAGGCTGCACAGGCAGCCACAAAAGCGTGGCAGGTAAGTCCTTCTGTTTGCTACAGCATTCATGCGATAGATGTTGAGCTGTGCCAATGCAAGGCTGCATGAAGGCATGGGCTGCAGAGGCAGCCACAAAAGCGAGGCAGGTGTGCAAGTTTTGTGTATAGAAAAAGATGCATGAGGTGGGTTTGAACTCTGCAGACGCGAGCTGTGCCAATGCAAGGCTGCATGAAGGCATGGGCTGCAGAGGCAGCCACAAAAGTGAGGCAGATGAGGCCCATCTGTCGGAACGCTCACATCGTCTGACATGCAGTTTATGAAAAAGGTTTTGGGTATTGCATGTGTGGGCTGTGCCCAATGGCACTGCCCATATGAGGATGCATGGAGGCCTGGATTTCTGAGGCAGTCATAATACAGTGCTTTGCCTTGCTGTTTGCACTACCCATGCAGGGTGGATAGATGGTCCTTGTAGCCTTGAAATCCATGGCTATGCATGTGACCGATCTCCATTGTGTGCCCTTTTTGCAACTTGCGAAAAAACACAGGCACACGTGCACACGCGCATGCATACACTCACCCACCCACACACACGCGCACACACACATGCACGCGCGCGTATACTTATGCACACATGCAGGCTGCTGGGCAGACAGGGGAAGCGCCCCGGTTTACCTACTCTTCCACGCGCCCCCGCGAAGAGCTGAGGAAGCGGAAGGCCCCTGCTTACGAGTGCAGCTCTGAGGAAGACGCCCAGGATGCGAGCAAGGTGAGGGCAGGTTGTTTCTGAATCTGCTGGGTATATCAAGTTATGTCGAGCAACAATGCCTGATCCCCATCCTCCTTCATTTTGGTGTTAACACATGGCCTCTGTCTAAAGCAGGTTAAGAGGTTTGTGGACTCCTGGGACAGCTGGGACGATTGGGAGGGGGTGCACTCTGGCAACTGTGACACTCGGGAGACGGACTTTTGGGGGGCAACTGGGACAGTTGGGAGGGGGTGCACTTTGGCAACTGTGGCAAGTGGGAGACGGACTCCTGGGGTGCAACTGGGACAACTGGGAGAGGCTGCCCTCGTATCGACAGAACACAGCAATACAGAGGCAATGCTGAAATCTTTCCTGGAAAGTGATTCCACAGCTTTATTTCTGCTGCATGCTTGCAGCGCCACAAGCGCCAGAGGGAGGGGACCAAAATCATGACCATTGCCCGCTTGCAGCCTGAGGAGCTGAGCGAGGAGGTGAGACATGTTGTGCTTGTGTCATGCATTGATGCCTTGGAATTCGGAAGGAGGCAAGGCTCAAGCATTGCTTCAATCATGCTCCGGAGTCATGACCGTTCTCCGCATGCAGCCCGAGGAGTAGATCCAAGAAATGAGACGTGCTGTGTACGTGTCAGTGCATTAATAACTGGAGGTGAATAACGCCCAAGAGTCATGACCGTTCTCCGCATGCAGCCTGGGGCGTAGATCCAAGAAGTGAGACGTGTTGTGTGCGTGTCAGTAAATTATTACCTAGAGATAACATTCTCCGCATGCAGCCTGAATAGTAGTTTCAAGCAGTGAGACGTGTCGCTGCTTTTACTGCCCTGGAACATTTGGCAGGAGAACAGGACTTGAGCCAGGAGGTGTGTCTTCACCTAGCTGTGCTCGTTTTTGAGGCGCTGCAGCCAGGACAAGGTTTCTATTAGAAAGTCTGGAGCGGCATGCATACAAAAAGGGAGGGGGGATTGCTGCAGAGTGGAGCATTGTCGCAGAAAGTTGAGCAAAGCTGCAGTGCAGGGAAGATGACATAGATTTGGGAGATGCTACATTTGAAGTATTATTGAGTGAGGCGTGATCTTACAGAGGAGCACTAATGCAGATAGGGAGCTCATGCAGAGGAAGGAGCTGTTGCAGAGAGGAGCTAGCGTCTAGCAAGGTACTTGGAATAGGTTGGGGCAAGTGTTGCAGCACACAGTGATTTTGAGGGTTGCGGAATTGCTGAGAGGAGCGTTGCAAGGAGGGGCAATGTGCCAAAAGGGGTTTCACTGTAACTTGAGACAGAGTTGTAGGGAGGGACTTCCATAAGAGGCGCAGTATCGTAAAAGACCACCGATCCACACACTTGTTGTCGCACAAGAGTACACTAAAGTGCTCTGGCCGAGCTCCTCCCAAACTAATCTACATGCTCACTCATGCTTTCTGCCTTGCACATACACTCTCAAAGCTGCAACTGCCCCCGCAGTTGTTCATGCTGTACAGCTGAGTGCTGAGGTTGTGCATATGCAGTTGCCTTTTGTGCCCCGGGCGATGGCCACACACACACACACACACACACACACACACACACACACACACACACACACACACACACATGCGCACACGCACGCACGCACGCTCACACGCATACACACCAACACATGCATGCACACAGGATTGGCTCCAGCTGTACACGCAGCACAGTTGGGTGTTTGAGCGACTGGGTGTTGTACCCACCGCTGTGGCTTCTGTGTCAAGGCAGCTCGCACTGGTGCCCCAAGATCAAGGTAAGATGATGTGACCCTACTTTTCTGCAGGTCAGGTGTTGGGACAGCTCGCACTGGTGCCCCAAGATCAAGGTAAGATGATGTGACCCTACTTTTCTGCAGGTCAGGTGTTGGGACAGCTCGCACTGGTGCCCCAAGATCAAGGTAAGATGATGTGACCCTACTTTTATGCAGGTCAGGTGTTGGGACAGCTCGCACTGGTGCCCCAAGATCAAGGTAAGATGATGTGGCCCAACTTTTATGCAGGTCAGGTGTTGGGGCAACTCGCACTGGTGCCCCAAGATCAAGGTAAGATGATGTGACCCTACTTTTATGCAGGTCAGGTGTTGGGACAGCTCGCACTGGTGCCCCAAGATCAAGGTAAGATGATGTGGCCCAACTTTTCTGCAGGTCAGGTGTTGGGGCAACTCGCACTGGTGCCCCAAGATCAAGGTAAGATGATGTGACCCTACTTTTATGCAGGTCAGGTGTTGGGCCAACTCGCTCTTGTGCCCTGAGGTCAAGGTAAGATGATGTGGCCCAACTTTTCTGCAGGTCAGGTGTTGGGGCAACTCGCACTGGTGCCCTAGGTCAAGGTAAAATGATGCGACCTTACCTTGCCTGATCAAGGTCAGGTGAGGATGCGCAGTAATGGAAGACCGCGGCTATACTTTGCTGCCTTTTATAGGCATTGGATGGCACATACTCTCATGCTGAGCTCAGGCTCCTTTGATGGCCGAGTGTACACGTGCATGTAGGTGGTTGTCATGTAACTCTATAATAAACATGCTGGCTCTGTGAATGGTGCTGTACCCACTTGGCTGACACCTTTGGTTTCATTTCCTTTTATTGGCATGCATTACAGCCGCAGGCCTTGGACAAGAAGGAGGACACCAGACTTCCTCCGCACAAGGCTCACAACAGCAGCAGCAGCAGCTGCTGCAGGAAGGAGAGTTCAAGAGTTGTCATCAGCAGCATCAGGGTGATCATCATCAGCAGCAGCAAGGAGAGCACCAGGAAGATCAGCAGCAGCACCAGGAAGATCATCAGCAATACCAGGAAGAAGATCATCAGCAGCAGCAGCAACTTGGCTCCAAGGAGCTGACCCTGGAGCAGCACGTTGCTTCCCAACCATCAACTCAAGAGCTGCATCAGTGTAATCTTGAGCAGCAGCAGCAGCAGCAGCAGCACCAGCACCAGCACTCCCAACAGCATGGTTCACAGCCTGAATCAATGCACAATACACACCAGCAACAGTGGCAAGACGCCACCCTGCACTTGATCGAGCATCCCACACAACAGCCTGAATCTCTGCACTGTGCACAACAGCACCAGGGTCAAGAAGCCAGCCTGCACTTGCATGTGCCCAACGTGCAGCTGCCTGACTCTTCGTGCCGTGCGCAGCAGCAGCAGCAGGCGCAGAGGGACCCCAAGCAGTGGATCCAGCAGCAGCAGCTTTGGTGGCAGCAGCTGCGTCAGCGGGAGCAGCTGCACGAGCAATGGCTGCGGGAACGGCAGGAGTGGCAGGAGCAGCAGCAGGCACAGCAGCAGCAGGAGCAATGGCAGCAGCAGCCGCAGCAGCAAGAAGGGGACCTGGGATGGGACCCCTCCTTGCTGCCTCCCCCAATTGACTCCCAAAGCCAGCAGCCGCAGGTACAGCAGCAACAGCAGCAAGGAGGGGACCCGGAATGGGGTCCCTCCTTGCTGCCTTTCCCGATCGTGCCCCAAAGCCTCACAGTCAGGGGCACTCCGGGAACTGTGGGCGATGGAGTTGGTGCAGCTATTGCCGCCCCTGAAATCTTGGAAGGCAGCACTGCTGATGGTGGGGCGGCTGCTGGTGATGGTGCTGTCGCTCCTGCTGCGCCCTTTGCTGATAGTGGAGCCGGCGCAGCTGTCGGCGCCCCTGCAAGTTTGGACAGTGGCGCTACTGATGGTGGGGCACCACCTAACAAAGTAGCTGCTGCTCGCAACACTCCTGCCGCAGCTACTCCTGGCCTCTCAGCTGGAGCGCCACTCAACATCAATGCAGCCACCTCTGCACACGCTGGAGCGGCTGCTGCAGCTGCTTTTGCTGCAGCCCCGTTGGACCACCCCATGCTGGATGACACGCTTGCTGGTGAGTGTGTGTCTTTTCTGGTTGAACAGCTGCCGCAGTGCAGACGGCGCCCACGTTTTCAGTCATCAGTAACCATGCTTTAAAGGAGAAGAAAAAGAAGGATTTAAAAAGGCAGAGAGAACTCTCCCTGCATCAAGTAAGGAAGGAGAGGCACATTGGCTCAAAGGAGCCATGAGTTGCCTCCACCACAGAGCTAAGGAACAGAGGGAGTTCATGGGGTTCTAGAGGGTTTTGAGAAGCATCGGGCTCCAGAGCTAGGCTGTAAGAAGTTTTTTGCTTCAATGGCACGCTTTGTGGTGGCAACCATGCTCTGAAAAAGTGGTCCACAAATATTCATGAAACTTCGCTGTGCGGTATGACTGGACCTTGCCTCAGTCAGCAATTGCTTTCTGTTGAGCAACTGCTTTCTGTTGATCCACCTTTTTGGTCTCATTTATACCTCTTTGATCAACACAATGAGTTACTCAGGTAGGCTTGCTTTTGCCTCACTGGCCTTATGTCGACTTGTGTAGATGCACAATGGACGGGTGTTTGATGAAGTTGGATGCGTGGCTTTTGTCCACAGTTTCTGTCCAGTGCCTGCTGCTTTTTCACCTTTTCTGCAAGAGTCTCCGGTCTATCTTATGTTCAGAAGCATGTCCTCATTTGTTGTGCACACCAGAGGCCAATGTCTGATCAGCATGCCGCTATTTGCCATTGTTGATTCTGATATACATGATGGAGTGCTAGCTGACAGAGACTCATGAAAATTTGAATGCTAACACACACACGTGATTGCTATGCACTGCGCGTAAATCTCCACATCGTGGAGCAAGCCCACACACTTGAGCGGCTCGCACCTTCGTGCTTGCGCGCAGAGGGAGATATGGCGCTTGCTCTGCAAGGGCCCCTGCTTGGCGCAGAGCCTAGCCCAGCAGTGCCCAGCAGAGCTCCCAACCATCTGTCACCCAAGCCGTTGTTACCTAGCATGGCTGCGAACGGTGCGTCACATGGTCTGTTGCCTCCGAGCATGGCCGCAAACAATGCGTCACATGGCCAGCCAGATGCTGATGGCGGTCCACCTTGCCAGGTGCAGGGTGAGCAGGACCACCCAGGAGCAGGGTTCCAGGGCCAACCTGAGGGTTTGTTCGACCAGGTGCAGGGTGGGCTGGACACCGGGGACAGAAGACCGGAGGCCGGACAAATAGGGTCGCTGGGCCTGTCGGAGGTAGCCCCGGGGACCTCCATCAGGCGGCGCCTCCTGGAGGAGTGGGAGCAGCGGCTGCACCGGGCTCTGTATGGCCTGTCATCCCTGCAGGTGAAGGGCCTTGTTTTTGTAACTGTGTTGTCTTGGTCCGTCCTAAGTGTCCAGGGACAAAGAGTGGAAGCAGCGACTGCACAAGACAACCTGACATCCCTTCAGGTGTTTGGTAGTTTTTGCAGCTGTGTACACAGCTTTGTTTGTTCTCTTTGTTTTGATCCACGGACAAAGTGTGGGGGCAGCTGCACAGGGCGCTGCACAGCTTGTCGTCCCTGCAGGTGAAGTCCTTGGGCAGGTTCCTGTGTGTCCGTAGTGTGGTGCAACCCGTGGAAAAATGAGCAAGGTTGGAAGCAGCGGCTGCACGGGGCGCTGCACGGCCTGTCGTCTCTGTAGGTGGAAAAACATTTTTTCGTAGCTGTGGCGTTGTGCAGATTTTGTGTGGAGATGGAACAGGATAGGGAGCAGCAGCTGCACACGGCACTGCGTGGCCTGTTGTATCTCAGATGCCTGTATTTGAGATGCAAGCCCTCAGTTGAGGACCTCCTTCTTGTCATGCTCTTGTGGAACTCATGCTTACCTACAAAAGCCGCGCTCCCTGCACCACCTCGTCCTGTGCATCCCTCCCTCTGCCCCTCATCCTACCCAAGGGAGAGATGACATCATCTTTGCCCAGAGACCCTGCCATGCTACAAACCCCAACCATGCACGCGGAAACTGCCGTCATTTTTGCCCCAAAGAAGCAGAGTACATGCCACCCTGTGGCCATTCGTGTGCCCACTTGCATGCCTTGCTGCTCACAAGCCGAGCGTGTGCCATTTTTGCATGCCTTGCTGCTCACAAGCTGAGTGTGTGCCATCCTTGCATGCCTTGCTGCTCACAAGCCAAGTGTATGCCACCCTGTGGCCATTTGTGTGCCCACTTGCATGCCTTGCTGCTCACAAGCTGAGTGTGTGCCATCCTTGCATGCCTTGCTGCTCACAAGCCGAGTGTATGCCACCCTGTGGCCATTTGTGTGCCCACTTGCATGCCTTGCCGCTCACAAGGTGTTCACGACACAGTTGGTAGGGGGCATGGTGAGGATCAAGGCCCCTGCTTAAGCTCAAGTACATGCCAGACCCTGCGCATGCTTGTACTCACCCAAATGCTGCCCTGTGCATGCTTGTGCTTGCACAAATGCTGCCTTGTGCATGCTTATATTCACTCAAATGCTGGCCTGAGCATGCTTGTACTCACCCAAATGCATGCCGGACCCTGCTCTGTGCACGCTTGCACTTACCCAAACGCCGGCCTGTGCACTCTGGAACTCGCTCAAATGCTGGCCTGCACATGCTTGCACTCGCCCAAACGCATGCCGGACCCTGCCCTGTGCACGCTCGCACTTACCCAAGTGCTGGCCTGTCTTTCCTTATACTTGCCAAAATGCTGCCCTGCGCATGCTTGAACTTAGCAAGAAGTGTGATGAGTCCTTAAGCTGAGGGAGGAAAAGGGCGGTAGGCAGCTCTTCAGCTTCATTGCATGCCCATTCCTTCAGCAAATTCCTCAAAGCACGTGGCCTTTTGGCCTGCACAGTCTTTTCATTGTAAGCCAGCCCCCGTGTGGAGACGTGCGTACCTGTGCTGATGCTAGCATGCTCGCAGCTGTTTGCTCTGATGAAGCTGGCGGAGCGCGGTTGAAGGACCAGAGTCTCTTTGTGCAGACTCGCATGCTGATCCTTGATTTGTGCTTGCTTGTGCTCAGGAAGGATTTACAATGCAGGTGGCAAAGAGCAGGAGAAATACCAAGGCCTCCGCACAGTCTCTGAGGCGCGCCTGATATGCAAGCCCTACTGCTTGCAAACCTGCTAGCATACCAGTGCTGATGTGGGCATGCTTGCAAATTAGTACTCAGGAGGCGTCCACAATGCAGGTGGCAGAGAACAGAGAGCAAAGAGTAGGAGAAAGACGGAGGCTTCCGCACAGGCAAACAGACGTGCCAAGTTTGGTTTCTTCTCTGTGCATACTCGTTTGCATACATGTGCTTATGCGGGCACGCTTGCAAATATATGCTTACGAGGTGTCCACAACGCAGATGGCAGAGAGCAGGAGAAGGACCATGGCCGCGTAGGCTCCTAGGCGTGCCTAATTCAAGTCCTACTGCTTGCACATCTGCTAGCATACCAGTGCTGATGCGGGCATGCTTGCCTATTTGTGTTTAGGAGGCATCCATGCTGCAGATGACAGAGAGCAAAAGTAGAACCAAGGCCATTGCAAAAGCGCTTGTGTGTGTGTGTGTGTGTGTGTGCCAAATCCAACTCCTACAGCGTCTTTTCTTGTGCTCAGGAGGCGCACACGATGCAGATGGCAAAGAGCAGGAGATGACCCAATGCTGACGTGTGAGCTCAGACGTATGGCCTTCCCGACCATGTGCATGCTTGCATACCTGTGCTGATTGTTTGTGCTTGCATATTTGTATTCAGGAGGCGTCCATGATGCAGATGGCAGAGAGCAGGAGAAAGACCAAGGCCTCCGCGCAGGCGCGCATGGAACAGGCGGAGCAAGCTAGGGCACGCAGGGAGCTGGTAGAGGTGCGTGCATGCCAAGTAGTGTGATGGTATTAGGTGGGTGAGTGGGTTTAGTGCGCATGGAGCAAGTGGTGCAAGACAGGGTGCGGAGGGAGCTGAGAGAGGTGAGTGTGTCTCTAGTTATGTGGAGTAGTTGAGGTTAGCATGGAACAAGTGGAGTGGGTCCAATGTGGAGTGAGTTTGGAAAGGAGTGTGGGTGCCTAGCTGTGGGTGGATGCGTGGGCCTGAAGCAAGCAGAACAAGATGCAGCTGGTGAGCGCATGTGTATGCACAGCCAGAAAAAAAGGCATACAAGTATTTGTGTATTTATGGTTACGAGCTTAAGCAAGCTGGGAAAGTCATATGTGCATGTGTGGAGGGAGGGATGGGTGAGGGAGAGGAGGAGGTGGATGAGCAAGTATGGTGCTTGTGGAGCAAGTAGAGCAGGACAGGCCGCAAGTAAAGCAGGAAAGGGTGGAGCAGGACAGGATGCAGGAGGAGCGTGCAGATGTAGGTGCAAGTGCAGGTGCATGTACTGAAAGAGACGTATTGCGGGTGTCTGTGCACTGAGCATGCCTGTCTCAACACTTGGGCTTCACACACACACACACACACATACACACACACATACACGCACAAACACGTATTCCTGCTCATACACACAACGTGGAGTGTATAGGACGTCCAGGAGTCATCAGAAGAGATAGACATCGGGGACTTCCCTATGGCGCAGCACAAAACCCGCCCACCCATGACTTCAGAGCAAATGCAGCAGGTGTGCGGTCCTGGAAGTGCTTTTGCACCTCATGTGTAGATGGGGACATCTTTGCAGATGGTGGATGCATGCATTTCAGAGAGTGTTGATGCCGATCAAGATGCGTGCAATAATGGACAGTGCTGATGCTAATCAAGGTGTGTGCTATACAAAGCAGTGCTGATGCCAATCAAGATGCATGCAGGAGAGCAATGCTGATCCCAATTGTAAGATACGTGCACTGAACAGCAGTGCTGGCGCGAATCAAGACGGAAGCATTGGCCTCGGAGGGGGGCATGTACAGCCGGTGCTGAGGCCACAACAGGAAAGGAAGATGAGGAGGAGTAGCACAAAGATGAAAAGATTGACAGTGTCTTCAAAGTGCACACATGGCAAAGTGCGCACATGGCATGCACAGAAGATGGACGTTGTCTACGGAGTGCACACATTGCAAAGTGCACACATGGTAGGCCAGTGCCTACAAAGTGCATACATGGCAAAGTGCACACATGGCATGCACAATAGTTGGACATTGTCTACAAAGTGCACACATCGCAGAGTGCACACATCACAAAGTGCACACATCACACATGGCATGCACAATAGTTGGACATTGTCTACAAAGTGCACACATCACAGAGTGCACGCATCACTAAGTGCACACATCACACATGGCATGCACAGTACTTGGACATTGTCTAAAAGTGCACACATGGCAAAAATCACACATGGCATGTTTGCAGATGGGAGTGAGCATTTTGTAGTGTCCCCTTCCAGGGGAAAGCCACCCGCAATAACTGCTGGCATGCGCTTAGATTGCAGTGTTGACTGCTGACATGGGCTTTGATTGAAGCAACGACTGCTGGCATGCGCATTGATTGCAGCAGTGACTGCTCGCTTACACCTTAATTGCAGCGACGACTGCTGGCATGTGCATTGATTGCAGTGAAGGCCGCTGAAATGTGCTTGCAAAACACACACACACAACACACACACACACATACTGGATAGGCTGCCCATCAAAGGGCCTGTCAGCAGTCATTGCTGTTGCTTCCTTCTTCAACACATACCCCTATTGCATGCCTTCATCCCATTCCATGTGATCTCAATTTGCATGCACACAGGCGGGGGCCCGTCTGTTAGAAGCTGCCACTGAGCTTCACACTGCTGTGGGGAGGAGGAGGGCTGCGGAGCGGGAGGCAGCGACCGTGCAGCAAGCAGCCCAGGCTCGGGCAGACAGGCTGCAGCGGAGGCAAGGCCAGCAAGGGCAGCAACAGCTGTTGTTGCAGCAGCAAGGTGGGCAGCAGCAGCAACAGCAACAGCAGCACCATTGGCCACTGCCGCTGCTGCTGCCGCCGCCGCCACTGCTGCCGCAGCAGCAACAAAATCATCAGCTTCTCCAGGGAGGCCAGCAGCAGCAGCAGGAGCAGGAGCAGGAGCAGGAGCAACCACTACAAGGCGTGCAGCAGCAGCAGCAGCAGCAGCAGCAGCAGCACCAGGAGCAACCACTACCAGGCATGCAGCAGCAGCAGCAGCAGCAGCAGGAGCAGGAGCAACCACTACAAGGCATGCAGCAGCAAGATTATCAGGAGCAGGGGCACCAGCAGCAGCAGCAGTTGCATCAGCAAGATCAGCGGCAATTTTTGCAAGGCCTGCAGCAGCAGCAGCAGCCAATACAAGGGATGCAGCAGCAAGGCCATCAGGAGCAGGGGCAGCAACAGCAGCAGCAGCAAGGAAATCAGCAAGCACCGCCTGACTTGATAGACTGGAGGTCAGAAGTTGTCCTCAATGTGACGATCCACGCAGCAATGAAGCGCAACGTGGTGCGTGCATGCTTTTGAAATCCTCAGTTGCTTTGTGGAGCGTACCTGCATTCAAGCTTGGTATGATGATCCATGCAGCAATGGAGCTTTTGCAGCGTGGTGCGTGCGTGCTTTGGCCTCTCTGATTGCTTTGTGGAGCGTACCTGCATTCAAGCTTGGTATGATGATCCATACAGCAATGGAGCTTCTGCAGCGTGGTGCGTGCATGCTTTGGCCTCTCTGATTGCTTTGTGGAGCGTACCTGCATTCAAGCTTGGTATGATGATCCATGCAGCAATGGGCGCCCTTTGTTGGTTCGTAGGATACAATCGCATATACCCGAATGTGATGGCCCATGCAGCATAGAAGCATGGCGCGCATGCTTTTGAGGCCTCTGTCAGCTAGTTTCGTGTGGTTGGACCGCATTTCAACGGTATGAGGGTTCATTCATCGCAACTTGGTGCTTACACGCTTTTGAGGTCTCTTGGTGAGGTCGTTTCAAGTGTGTGAAATGTGATTGGATCTATAGCTTTGTTATGATGATCCAGCTTGATATGAAGATCCACGCAGCACGAGGCGGTGCACAGTGCCTGCTTGCTTTCCTTGCTTTTGAAGTACCACGTTGGTTTGCGGAATACAGCTGCATTTCAGCTGACAATCCACGCAGCACGAGGTGGTGCACACTGCATGTATGCTTTCCTTGCTTCTCCTTTCCTTTTTAAGTCTCATGTCGGTTTGTGAAATACGATTGCATTTCAGCTAAATATGATGATCGGCAGGGCATGAGTTGGTGCATGGTGCATGGGTACTTTTTTGGCGCCCCCTCTCCTATGTGTAAAGAGCCAGTGACATTTCAGCTAAATATGATGATCGGCAGGGCATGAGCTGGTGCATGGTGCATGGGTACTTTTTTGCTTTGTTGGCTCCTCACTTTTGAATGTTGGTTTGCAAGACGCAATTGCATTTCAGCTTAATGTGATGATCGGCAGGGCATGAGTTGGTGCATGGTGCATGGGTACTTTTTTGGCGCCCCCTCTCCTATGTGTAAAGAGCCAGTGACATCTGCAAGAGGCCCAAGAACTCAAGGTAATAATTGCCATGAAATACGATCTTTGATGTTTGAAAGGCCGCGAGATATGTAGGATGACAAAATGATCCTCTTCTCATTGATGCTGGGATGGAGGTAATGCTCGTGGCTGTTCCTACAAAAGCTAGCATTGGAAAGGGGAAATGGCTCCCTCCCTTGCATAGGGGTCCATGCACACGTACTGAGGAGTGTACACCTACTCTGAGGTCTTACACTATGCATCACTTTCTCCTCCTGCCCTAGGTGGCGGATGAATTTCTGGTGTTGGGCTCGCAGCCGCTCACAGCCCTTCATGACCACCTGCATTGCTTGGCGGGGGCGCACTTGCATGCTGTGGGGGGAGAGGGCAGCGGCGCGGCCTACTTCTATGCTGAGGTGCGTGCGTGTGTGTGTGTGTGTGCGTGCGCACGCAAACTTTTTGCTTGTTATGTCCAGTGCAGTGTCTTTTCTGCCTCCCTCTCTTGGTGTTGGCCTCACCACCTCACTGCCTTGTAATTTTGCAGAGGACTGAAACACTCATAGTGTGAAGATATACTATCGATTGCATTCACAGACCACCATCACCTCCTTCTAAAAAAGGTTCTGCTGAGCACCTCACCAGGGTGGCCTACAAGGGCTCCTGTGATGCCTTTTTCTTCTTACATGGCTGCATTACTTCATTTGACAGCACCCTCTCATACTTCCTGGGGACTAGGACAGTGCAGTTAGAAGCAGGCTTGCTCAATGCAGTCTCCAAGTATTTGATGCAACGGTAACGAAAAGAATCGCACTTCCATTGGATTTATGCCACCCACAGGGCTACCTATGCGACAACACAGTCGTGTGCTGTCGTGCCTCTTCCAGACTTGCAGCACACAACTGCATTCAAGCATGCCACTTGCAGAGGTCCTTCTACAATGATATGCCTATGTCCCTTGCCACTTGCGGAGGTCCTTCAATGACTTGCCTGTGTCCCGTCTTGCTGCTTGCAGGGCTGCTTCTACAATGACATGCCTGTGTCCTGTATTGCTACATGCAGGGCTGCTTCTACAATGACATGCCTGTGTCCTGTATTGCTACTTGCAGGGCTGCTTCTACAACGACATGCCTGTGTCCTGTATTGCTACTTGCAGGGCTGCTTCTACAACGACATGCCTGTGTCCTGTATTGCTACTTGCAGGGCTGCTTCTACAACAACATGCCTGTGTCCTGTATTGCTACATGCAGGGCTGCTTCTACAATGACATGCCTGTGTCCTGTATTGCTACTTGCAGGGCTGCTTCTACAACGACATGCCTGTGTCCTGTATTGCTACTTGCAGGGCTGCTTCTACAACGACATGCCTGTGTCCTGTATTGCTACTTGCAGGGCTGCTTCTACAACGACATGCCTGTGTCCTGTATTGCTACATGCAGGGCTGCTTCTACAACGACATGCCTGTGTCCTGTATTGCTACATGCAGGGCTGCTTCTACAATGACATGCCTGTGTCCTGTATTGCTACTTGCAGGGCTGCTTCTACAACGACACCCGTAGACCAAATGCAGAGGACCTGTCTGCCCCCATCAAAGAGCTCTTCAGGTGTGCATTCTTCGAGGCCATTGCTGCAGTTGCTAGTTTTCAGACCTGAAGGTATGCAGGTGTGTTTCCCCTCTATTGCACACACTGTTGCAAAAAATGGTGCTGACCCACTGGAGGCCTCCACTCATGCACGCACTTTACCTCCTTACACACACACACACACGCACACACACAGACACACACACACACACACACACATTTCCGCACAACTTGGTCATTATACGAGCTTGTGTTCCTGCATGCTTGACATGTACCCACCTTGTGTGAGCCATGAACGTGCTTCATGCCTATCCTCTTCTCTGTACATGATTGCTGCAAATCAGAGGATGTGCTGCCCATTGACTCTCAAAGAGGCACGACACAGGCAGCTCATGAGCTTTGTACCTCTTGTGCGCTTCACCACCTTGCATCTTCAAGCATGCGCGCAAATATTTGTGGGCTGGACACACACAGACACACACACACATGCACAAACATGTGAAGATGCAAGCGCTTGACACAGTTCAGAGGGTGTACTGCCCAACCACATCTACAGTAATCCGGGCTGAACCTGACTTGCAAAAGCACGTGCACCAAATGTTTGTGGGCTGGACACACACACACACACACGCACAAACATGTGAAGATGCAAGCGCTTCACACAGTTCAGAGGGTGTACTGCCCAACCACATCTACAGTCATCCGGGCTGAACCTGACTTGCAAAAGCACGTGCACCCATCTGCCCTTTCTGCACACATTTGTAAATCCTGCTGCTAAGGGAGCTGAACACAAGTTTTGCGCGCTCTGGCCTCAGGTCAAAAGGTGTGCTGCCCACCCACTTCTTCAGCCATGGGGGCATGAAGGTGGCGTGTGAGGGCCTGAAAGAGGCTGGGGCTGAGGAGGAAGGCAACTTGCGCACTGCAAACATGCAGGTCCGTGTAGTGCGCCGAGGATGCTGAGACTGATGCATGCATGTTAGAGACTCGCTTCGTTGAGTTTCTTGATCTCAGAGTGAGATCCAACGTGAGTCAGCAGTTCACTTTGCTACATGGACTGCTGGGTTGTGGGACATGGTTTGTGGACAGATGGTGACAGTCCGCTTTCATGTAGCTGGATGGGAGTGGCAGCTTGCAGCACTCCTAGCGCATGTTTTACCTGGATTCTGATTTGGCCAGATGATTTGCCTGTGTGAGGTTTTGTGCAGTGGTTACTGAAATGAACACTGATGTGTCAAACAAATGTGCTGGGGGGGGAAGAGGGGTGGACACTGCCTTCAATTCGTGGGTGTTTTTGCTGAGCACGCTGTGCAACGTGCAATGCCAGCATTCTACGCATCATTGTCATTTGCATGATTATGCATGCAAATGACTGCTTGGATATACAGGGCACGTTGTTTGCCCAGCTGGTGCTATGGATGATAATGTGCTGTAGATGGAAGAACGCCAGCATAGGAATCAGCACTGTCATGTCGACTCGCCTGTGCAGTAAAAATACCTGCTTATGCCCAGGAGACAAGCCCTTGACATTGTTTATCACTAATTTATGCAAATGCTTATTTGTGCATGTAGGACACTCTTGACCAAGCTTGCTGTGCGCCTATTTACGCTGAGGATTCCAGAGGGCCCCCGTAAAATGCAATAAATACCTGTACGTGCATTCAGGACACGACCTTCAACCAGCTGGCGCTGCGGCTGACAAACTTCCCCAGCTACATCTTCTGCCATCTGGGATGCTGTGAGCACTTGATTGAGGTGAGGATTGCAATAGCACGTGCGCGCGCATGTGTGTGTGCGCGTAGGTGAGAGGGATTTATGCCTTCTGGCTTGAGTGACTGTGTGCATGAGAGAAGTTGGCCTTGTGCTCAACCAACTGCATGCAGTGCAAATTGTAAGTGCATGTGTATGTTTGTCAGGAGGGGTACAAAGCATGCAGACTTTTGTCAGGGAAGGTCACTTTGGGCCACACTTGCTCAAAGAAAGGAGGGCAATACACGCGCGTGCGCACACGCACACACATATGCACACACACGCACGCACACATGCACGCACGTGCACGCACACACGCACGCACGTGCACACACACACGCACACGCACACACACACGCACACGCACACACACACACACACACATACACACACACACATGCACAGGTCCGCGACGTCAGGGCTGCGAGCCCAAATGACCCACAAAGCCGTGCAGCCTACCCTGTGGCTCTAATTCCTAGGGGCGGCTTTGGGATGGGGGCACACCGCCGCTGCGACATCTGTGATGCCAATCCAGCTGCCAAGGTGAGTCTGACAGCTGAGTGAGTGAGTGAACTGAGTGAGTGTCGGGCATCTCTGACGTCTGTGATGCCGATCCAGCTGCCAAGGTGTGTCTAACAGCTGAGTGAGTGAGTGAAGTGAGTGCCGGGCATCAGACCTGACGTCTGTGATGCTGATCCAGCTGCCAAGGTGTGTCTGAAGACCCTTGTTGGTCATTCCTTGAAAAACAAGTCTTTCAGGAAAACTTGTCCAGCGTTGATGGAGCTTTGCCTTAGAGGAGAGCTTATCCGTCTAAGCTGTGTCTTTCAGCTGTTGTCCAGCTAGGCTTTGATTTTCAGCAAAGCTGATCCGGCTGTGAATGAAGAGAAAGCAAACGAAAAGCTACGTAGGCAGAGGACACCCCCCCCCCCCCTACATTTTCTAAGGAAAAGGAGACGCATTGGCTCAGAAGAGCTGTGAGTCCCCTTCACCACAAAGCTACAAAACAGGAAGTGCCATTAGGGTTCTGGAGGGTTACCGGAAGCACTCAGCGGTGACGAAGTGACTCTGGTTAATCCAGCTTTTAAAATGGGTCTGAGGGCCTCTGTGGGAGCATGGCAAGTGATGAGGAACGGACAGTTTCACTGCAAAAGTGCATACACTGCCGCTGCGGCATCTGTGCCTCCAATCCACCTGCAAAGTCGCTCTAGAGGGATGACCTCATCACGCACGCCAAAAACGAATCTTGCATGTGTTCGTACAACAGCCTCGTATGCCTGGTAGCACTCTGCAAACCCACTGGATCTGGAGGGTGATGTGTAGGGGGCTGCTTCAAGGGGTGCACCAATACTGGGGGGCTGCTGCTGGGAGTGGCGCTCCTGACCACTCATCACTCTTAGCTGTACATGGACGTGAGTTTTCACAGCTGCGCGCCCTTTAAAAGGAAAGGAATTTTTATGGTGACCACAATTGCTGGGCAGGACAAGAATGATGTCTTTGCAGGGTGGTTCTAAGTGTAATATATCAGAAGACATCTGTCGGTACCTGCAACCCTTTTTTTGCTTTCTTGCTGACACTGCCCATCTGAGGATGTGTACGCTGATCTTTCTCTTGCTGCCGTTGCACACCTCAGGTCGCCTATGATGACCCCTTGGGCATGCTCAATCCCACGCTCTATTGCACGCGCTGCTTCTTAATGCTGCACCCCAGCGGCCAAGCATTGCCCCCAGCCACCGTATTTCCTTACATCCGCTACGACGATGGTGGTGTGGAAGAAGAGCCTGGGATGGAAGGTGTTGGCCAGTAGACCAGGTCCTGAGTACCAGTCTTGTGGTGGAGTTGCACTGTAGACCAGGCCTTGAGGTGGTGTGGTAGAAGAGGCTCGAGGTGTTGATTCAATAGTAGACCTGGTTGAAGCATTGGGGGAAGCGCCCTTGGTGTACAGCAGGTGGCCTGAGGTCCACGTGAGGTTATGGGGCCTTCGAGTGATGCCACAAGAAAAGCGTCTTTTGAAGAATAGAATGCCTGCAGCCTAAGCCCTAGTTGTCACCTTATCCTGAGTTAGACGATTCTGTTGTTCGTAGAACAGGCTGTCGTGATGGATTATGATTATTACTGGAAGAAAGAAAGAAAGAAAGAAAGAAAGATGCTTGCCGTTCGGCCACGTGCATAAGGAAGCATAAGGAAGCATAAGGAAGCATAAGGAAAGAGCCTCCCAATGGGTCATTTGGGTGGGTTATTCGGTTGAGAGAGATGATGTGACTGACGCTGGGTTTGCACTTCAAGACAAGGCGCCAGAAATGGAGGTGGGATGCAAGCCTTCGTTTGATTGGTGGGGATTGCTGCTGGTGCATGTGGTCTTCATGTATGTGCAATTCCAGGTTGAAGTAAGTGCAGATTGTTGAACAAGAGATAGCACAAGGAAGTGGACCTCAAGTTGGTTGTTCCGTCCCTCTGCAGCCGTCATGTTCGTGTGATGTGGTGAGGAAGACTTTTGTTAAGAACAAAAAGAAGGAAAAAGATGTAGGCAGTTGAAGACACTCCCTACACCAAATGGTATTAATGAGATGCGGCACAGAATACTTTTCTAGATGGTCGACCACTGGTAGGAATTTCTATATATCGCTGTCTTTTGGGGGGTAAGCCAGGCTTTTTTTAACATTAAAGTTGAATCGAACTAAAAATCAATGGTGAAATCTACGATGAAGGCATATATGTTTTTACTAAAATCATTCATCTTCAAGCTTGACATGCGCAGATCACGTTCTGCATAATACGTGGGTCTGGCACAAACTACTACCCCCCTGATTTTTGCATGCTGCACTACATGAGACAAAATGTGCAGCAGGGAAAAATTATAATACCGAGTGAAGCGAGTGAGTGCTGGCAGTGGATGCTGCATAGCACAGGTGAATGAACCAAGATCATCAATCAAGTTCTCAGTCACACCCTTCGGACACAAGTCTCTCCCCAGCTCACCTACAGGCGTATGGCTCACCTGCAGGAGTCATCTAACAACATAGGATTCAGCTCACCTAACGACACTGAGACCCGCCAGGGAAGGCATCACTTCTTTCACTTTTAGCCTTCAAAAGGCATCAACCGGCGCCTGACCTCTGTAGCGCTCATATCAACCTTCTGCCCACGCCCATGATGACATTCTGGAGCCCATGGATTGTGCCTTCTTGGTTGCAAAACCCAGTATGAGTGGAGCTTAGTAGGGATTATGCTTCTGCATACTATCAGAGTGTGACCTGCGGGTCCAGAGTTTGTAGAGTGTGGCCAAGTTGGCTAGCCAGACAGTACAGTTTATGACCGCTCCCTGGATTTTTCTAACAGACAATTGTGACCGACTGTGGTCCCTGATAATCCCCACCATGAGTCAACCTCTTTGAAACAGAAGTCGGACTGCTCTGTCAATGATTTAGATTTAGATTTACGCGGGGGACCTTCAGCCAGACTGTTCAGCTGATCGGCCTGTGACTGGTCCTCGCCAGTCAACATAATGTCCATAAGTCCAGAAACAAACAAAAAAAAGCTTGTTGTTGTGTTGCAAGAGGAAATCAGATACATCCTGGACACTGGCTTGTTGTAAGGGAAGGGAAGGGTTACATAGCTGTACCTGCCTGCGGGGGCAGCTTAGCTGAAGCAAAACGTGCCTGCAACCAAACCAGTCCAAACTAAAAAGCAAAATGAGCTAGAAGCTCAGTCACAGCATTTCAGGCAAGCAGACACGAACTTGGCTAATCCTAGGGCATCAGCCTGATTCATGAAGTCTCTAAGGCGTGATGCACTGCTTGGGGGTGCAGAGCTAAACAGATGCTGGAACTGAGTGGCTTGTTGTAAAAAAGGTTGGAAAGGAAAGGAAAGGGTTACATAGCTGTACCTGCCTACGAGGGCAGCTTAGCTGAAGCATAAAGAGATGCCTGCAACCAAACCAGACCTGAGTTTGAAACTAAAAGAAAAGTCTGAAGTCTACGACTGTTTTTGCGTTGCAAAACAGAGATATAGGAAGCGTAGAAGTTGCTCGAACTGTTTCTCAAAAACCATGCCACATTCATGTACAGCCCCATGCTCGCCAGGATAGCAATGAGGTACGTGTTCAGCAACCAGAGGATTGACAGACATGCGTGTAGCTCCAACAAAGCATACATGTGCGCACACCCAAACTCAGTATGTTCAGCCCCACAGCAACAAGAAACACCCTGTGTAACCCCATGACTGGCAGCAATCATCAGCCATGTTTAGCTTCCAAAATGCTGTACTGTGTGTGGCCCCACACCTTTCTGGACTGCATGTTGAATAGCCCCAATACCCCTCACACCAACTGTTCAGCTCCACATACTTCCAATTGAAGCACATGTTTAGCGCCAGGATGAGAAAGAAAGGCATCTGTGGCCCCAACACTGGCCTCGCGCACAAGTCAAACCAAGTGTGTCTGGCCTCAAAGCACAGGAAACTGGTAGTGTGCAGCCCATGACAGGCAGACCAAAGCCAGCCATGTCTAGCTCCCACAAACAGAGTGCAATGGATGACCCCACACCAGTTTGGCCCGTGTTTGTTGTATAGCTCCAACATGACTATCACCACAACTGTTTAGCCCCACATACTTCCAAAGACGCATCCAGTTCACATGTGTAGCACCATGAATCCTACGTATCACAAGCCAAGACACGAGTCCGTGGGCACTATGTTTGACCAAACGATGTGCTCACTGTTGGGCATCTTGGGCCTTCATTGCTTGGCGCATGTGCTTCTTCTCTTTGTCTTTTATACGCTTCAACTGGCGCGGGGTCGGGGCGGGCTCGGGGAGGGGGCCTTCGTACTGTAGCCATGCGAACATGAGAGTTGTGTACAGGCACTGTGAGGCAAAAACCAGACGCAACGGGTGCCTTTCACGCAGAAATGCGACAATCCACTCCTTATCAAGCGCAATCTTGTGTTGCTGCCAACTCTCCTTGTCAAGCCTCTGCAGTAGCCGGGGGCTCTCCTGGGCATTGCTCGTCATCCCATCCGTGGGCATGCTGCTGGACATAACGCCGGCAACTGGTCCACCTTCAAGCTGCGTGTGCGCAAGCACACCTTTCCGCCTGGCAGGGGCTCGGCGCCGTACTCAGAGTGTCAAGACACTGGCGAAGCCCTGCCAGACGGTGCAGTGGAAGCTATCCCATGCTAATTATATATTTGCTAATTATATATTTTTTATATATTTTTAAATGAGGTTTTTTTAAAAAAGGTTGCTCCATTTAAGAATCACCATCATTTTATATATTTTTAAATGAGGTTTATTTTTAAAAAAGGTTGCTCCATTGAAGAATCACCAGAGACGCAGTTGAACAGGTAAGCGTACTTTCTTCTCAAAGCACAAACATCTGCATCCCTGCATACCAAAAGGGCATGAGCTTCATCTTGAATCTCATCACAAAAACAGCCATCACACAAAAGAGCGTTCCAAGTATCCCAAGCCGCTGTCTCCACCTTAAGGTGTGTGCCCTAAGGCTAGAACGGCCAGCATTCCTTATGACATGTTGAGACAAATCCAAAAGCATGCGCCTTGGGAAACCGGCGGGGGCACGCACATTGTGATCAGAAGGCACTGCAAAAAGAGACTGCAGCTTAGCTAAAGCAAAAAGGGGTAGATTATGCTCAAATGCTTCAAAGTTGTTGGGTCAAATAAACTTAGGCAGGGGTTATCAAACTATTTAGGCAGGGGAAACTCTCCCTACATCAATTAAGGATAACCACCAAAACAAACAGCAGCTGCAAGAGCGACAGCAGCAGGAGTGACAGCAGCTGCAGCAAGAGGAGCCCCAGTCACTCCCACCAGGTCTAATAGGAGGTATGGGGAGTGAATTGGGGGGTCCGAGGTGTAACGAATGGAGCGGAGGATGTTGGTTTGCATGGCACAATTCGTGGAAGCGTGTGTGTAAGTCTTGGGCCCAATTTAGGTTTGCTTTACTTGGAGCATGAACGCTCATTCCAGCATGCCTAGGATCTTCCTTGCTCGCTACTTGTCTATAAAGTTCAGGTTTCCTCTAAGGCAGAGCCTCTGCTAGGAGCAGGTTGTCTCTTGAAGTGGCTACAGGTTTTCCAGCTACTCTAACTCTCTGCTACAGGCAGGTACTCCCAAAATCATCTCAGCCCTTAATGACTAGTTACACTGCACAGGCAGGGGAAAGCTTCCTCAGCCTATTGCTAGTTTCCTCTGTCCGTCAGGTAATTTTCGACTACATTTCTCCAACGCTGAGGGCGGGGTAGCCCTCTGTCACTGGACAGGTGCTCTAAAAATATGTCTAGACCGCAATGGACGTGATCCTGGGAGGTGACAACTATCTCGGCATCGCGCCGGTGTACTCTGTCTTTCGACAGGTGATGCTTATGCTAATCTCTTTCTGCCACAAGGACAGGTGATACCTACACTAGCGTCTCTGCCATAAGGGCAGGTGGTGCTAACACTGTACTAGCTATCTACGCCATAGGGACATGTGCTCACCTTGCTTCTTTAGTTAACCCAGGCTGTGCACCCAAAGAGAGGTTCAATCAACCAAGTCACTTGGTTAGTGTGTGGATTCACAATTGAACAAGGAGGGAAGCATTTCACAGATGAGAGTATGATATTGCAAAGAAAGCAAACGTCTAGATGATGGCAAGCCTACTTGGTCTTCCCCCTCATTTTCAAGTTGTGTCGACACAACATGGCAATGCAAAGGAAATAAGCATCTAAGCGATGGCAAGTCTGTCTGGTGTTCCCCCCTCGCTCCTAGCGCAAGGTGGGAGGCTAAACTGTTGTGCAAACAACAGTAACTTACTGTTGAGTTGAACTCAAAACTAATATAAAGATGAGCGTCTATGAGCATCTACTTGTCTGCTTGGGGACTTGGTCATGCAGTGCTTCATTCGGATATACTCAGATACGGAGTCTTCTGCTTATACCATCACTTGGATGTGGATCAGCCTCAGCTCTACCGTTACACGAGGTCCATCCAAGAGCCGAGCCATGTGTAGGCCAGATCTGGGTACCTGATGGCTGACGGTCTCTAATAGAGTGTCTGGAGTCTCATTACATTCGTTTGCAGAATGCTGCGATGTCAAAGCGATGTAATGCAACTGACGTCTTATGCTTGCATGTGCACATGCAAGATTAGGCGATTGCTGTTTTTTGAAACTTTGCAGTGCATTCATGGCCAGTGGCGCCGAGAATTGAAGCACAAAGGGGTTTACAATGGTGGCCTACAGCCCGAGACTCTGGCTGATGGCAGCTAGTGAAACAAGCTCAACCAGTATCAAAAATTGAGACTAAGTCTGACACAAATCTAAGAAGTCTGTATGAACCTTGATTTAGGAAAGCATTGATCTCAGAATCAGTGATAGTATGATGGCAAGCCAAGAATGGAATAAAGTCAGCGTTTGAAGGCGGAGCAAACACACGCAAAGTCTTAAACATCTCCTCAAAAAGGTCCTTGTATCTCGTGTGTAATGGTACAAGTTTGGTACCAGTTAAGAGAGATATCCGGTGTGAGCACGGACGGAGTGCGCAGGAAGCCATAAGGATGGGGTGCAAGTCCCCCCGTTCCGCAATAAAGGAATAGGAAGGTGCCAAAGTGGCATCCTGCCACCGGTCTTGGCCTGGTCTTTATGGCCTAGCGCAACCGTCTCGTTGCATCGTGCGTAGCTCACGCACCTCAGTACATTTGCAAAAGAAAAGCACGTGTTTTTCATCCTGGACTTCCCCACACTCACACTTATCACAGATACTTGGACCCCCAAGCCATTTACCAGACTCCACTCTCAAGTGATGAGCACGCAATCTAAATCTGCTAATGTTTCTCAAAACATGCTTGTCCAAATCCCTGAACAGATACGAGGGGATACAAAAAGGAGCACCTCTGGGACCACTCTCAGAATTCCCACACCACTTATGATACGTCACTGCCTTCTTGTTAACTGCACGAGGACAAAAAACATCGGCCCCTCTCCACACTTTCTGCTGTCTGTATCGCAAATCACCAATGAACTCTTGCATGGGGATTTTCTCAGCTCTAAGCATGTTCTGTTTGAACGAATCACCATTCCGCATCCCACCAAAAGCATTAGAGACTTCAGCAGCCCAGCAAGAGGAATCAAAAGAAGCCAGACTTAAATCAGCCCTCAGCACACGACGCAAAACTTCACTATTGGAGTCAAGCATGCTATTAAAAAACTTGATGGAGGCACGGAACCAGAAGAACTGCAGAGGCTCCTGGCCACACTCTCTCAACACCGGCCAATTTGTAGTACTGTTCTTTACTCCAAGAATGCGCCTCAAGGAACACAGATGTCTTTTCTGCAATTGACTATCAAACTCACTGCCTTCTCTCAAGTAATGAGTTCCCCACACCTGGCACGCATACATCCCAGCAGGAATGCCATACACCTTAGACAACCAGAGCATAGCATGAGGCCTGTTTTTCAGGTCATGACCCTTGGCAAACTCCGAAATCCTTCTCTGTGCAGCCATATAAGGCCGCACCGCATGCTCCTCAGCTACCTTTAAATCCATCTTTTATCCAACAGCACTCCCGAATATCTGAACCTGTCCTTCTCTGGAAGGACCACTCCATCATACGTAAAAGGATTCTGCAGAGGAGAGACAGACGTACTGTTGAAGTGCACCACCTCAGACTTAGCTGTGTTTACAGTCAACCCTTTTCTCTGGGCATACACACGGAGTCTGTCCAGCATCTTCTGCATTTCACCAGGGTCATTCGTAGTTAATCCAAGGTCATCAGCGTACATCATGTGGGACACACCATTCACTCTATATTGAAGCACAAAGCATTTCATGAATATATCTGACATGGCCTCTTACTCTATTTTCAGCCTGAAAGTGATGCTGTCTCTAACTTTCTGCGGATCTTGTGGTAACACAGAAGTATACTGACAGAAGTATAGGTGTTTTCCTGCATCTGACACTGCAACCTAGACGAAGAGCGCGTCATCCTGGATTGCCCATCTCAGGATTCAACAGAACTGCGCACTCAGTTCCAGCACCTATTTAGCTCTGCACCCCCAAGCAGTGCATCGTGCCTTAGAGACTTCATAAATCAGGCTAATGTCCTAGGACTAGCCAAGTTTGTGTCTGCTTGCCTGAAATGCTGTGACTGAGCTTCTAGCTAGTATTGCTTTTAGATTGGACTGGTTTGGTTACAGGCACGTTCTACTTCAGCTAAGCTGCCCCCGCAGGCAGGTACAGCTATTCCTAGTTCTGTTTGGTATAATTTGGTTACAGGCACCTTCTTGCTTCAGCTAAGCTGCCCTTGTAGGCAGGTACAGCTGTGTAACCCTATCCTATCCTATCGATTGAGGAGAAGGCGCATTGGCTCAAAATAGCCGTGAATCCTCTCCACCACAAAACTACAGTATAGAAAGGACAAGTGGGAACCTGGAAGGTTATTGGAATCACCCGGATCCATAACTTAGCTGTGATTATTTTATATTTTTAGTGGTGCGCCTAGTTGTAACAAGTTGTGGCTTTACTTAACAGAAGGCTTACCTGTTCAACTGTTTCTCCGGTGATTTTTCAATGGAGCAACCTTTTTTACAACAAGCCAGTGTCCAGGATGTTTCTGATTTCCTCTTGCAACACAACAACAAGCTTTTTTCGTTTGTTTCTGAGCTTATGGACATTATGTTGGCTGGCGAGGATCAGTCACAGGCCAATCAGCCGAACAGTCTGGCTGAAGGTCCCCCTGTGTAAAAAAATATAAATTTAAATCTTTACTTAACAGAATGGGTATGAAATTAATGAGCAAGCTTAACGGCACATTGGTACTCCAGGCCCAGTAGTTTTACTGGTTAAGGGAACGCTCATTAAAACACATTCCACCAACGCCCAGGAGAATGGTATGAAAACTTTTGCAATAAGGAAAGGAAAAGGTTATGCCTCAAGGATAGGATAGGGTTGCATAGCTACACCTACCTTCAAGGGCAGCTTAGCTGAAGCAAAAAGGTGCCTGTAACCTAGACCATCCTACAAGCAGTCGAAACAAGTTGTGAACTTCAGAAGAAAAAAACACGTGTTTTGTTCACAGATCTGTTCCATCAAACATGTACATCATGATGCGAGCTTACGATAACCAAGATAACTGAGTGTTAAGAACTGTGACTAGCCCTGTTCACCTGCAGACCTGTATGTTAACCTGCAGACCGTACTGGGTTTCCGTAGTGGAAACTACAAGGGAGATATTCAGCCATGTGTTGAAGTGCCACCATGTTTTCAACCCAATGCATGCTGCCTTATGAAATCTTTAGAGCCCAGCAACACAAATTGAAGCTTAACAAGAAATAATGATTTCACTACCTGCATCACCTTTATGCACATATATTCTTAAGGGCAGACACTTGCAAGTGCTCACACAAAACCAAGTTCTTCCATGTCCTCCCCAAAATAAAGCAAGCAGATGCACGCGCAAGATACAATTCCTTGCTGCACATTGTCTGTTTCCATTGCATATTTCTTCCACGCATTCTATAGGAAGCAGAATCACAGACAACCCGCTCGTGCTCCAAGTCTTACAATGCACTTCCCAAAATGCTGGCTTTGCTATTATGTGTACATGCACCTGGTCTTATGTGGGATGCTTATAAAGGGGGGGCCCAACTAGGACAGCAGGGCAAGCATAGACAACAAGGCTGCAAGCACAAGGTTCAGGCCAGGAGCTGCCGTCCATGTGCTGCCGTTGTCTGGGATACCGCCCGTAGATGAGGTCATGGCGTCCTCAGAGAAGATGATCTGCAGGACAGATGATACTGTGAAAGTGAAGGACCGTGCAGCAGGGCTGCCAAGCAGCTTTAGTCACAGCGTTCTCATTCCGAGTGAGTGAGAACATTGCCCTAATAGTGTAGAAGTGATCGGGCGTCCTCAAGAAGATACGTGCTAAGAAGCGCATAGGTAAAAGTTGACAGGGTCTAAAGCTGAGACCGCCACTTGCACAACATGATGTGGAAATCTCTCCCCCCCCCCCCCCCGTCAGAGATTGCAGAATTTTAAGGCTTTTTGAAGCACGTGCACCTCAGAGTTGTTACACAATTCAAAAGACAGGTTTAAATATGGGCATTTTCATCTGCATTTTCCTGCCAAGCTCGCTTGTTTGACGATCGGGCTCATCTGCTTTCTTCCACGGCTTCAGGATTGCATTGCTGGACCTAAAAAGGAAGGATGCCTGCAAGCAAGCATCTGTGTGAGCACCAAAAGCGTGCAATTCCTTCTACAGCTATATGGTTGATGGCTGCATTACGTTTGTATTGCAGGACCTAACAAGGCAAGATGCCTGTCAGCGAGCCTCTTTGTGAGCACTACATGCACGCTGAAGTATTGAGGTGAGACTCAGGCAGGATGCTTGCCAGTGAGCACCTGTGTGTGAAGGCAGCATGCCAGCATGCGAGCACCTCTTTGAGCACCAAGAGCGTGCACAAGTGTCGAGGTAAGACTGAGGCAGGATGCCTGTCCGCGAGCAACCTTGTACGAAGGTAGGATGAAGGCAAGATGCCCATTCTTTGTCAAAGCACTACTAATGGCGCATTTTTCCTACACGGCTCAGCCGTTGATCGCTGCATCTCAGGACCTCATAATGCAGGACACCTGTCAGTGAGCCTTTCTGTGAGCACCATGAGCGTGCAGAAGTGCTGAGCTCTGCACAGGCACCCAGCGCAGGCATCTCAGGGCCATCATAGCAAAGGCATCTTAGCGCAGGCACCTCAAGGCACAGTCTGGCAAAAGCAAGGCTTACACCAGGCTGCATGTCCCTCCATTCTCTCCACGTATTTTGCCAGGCACCGACTCAAATTGAGCATTCATGTTTTCCCTGCGCAATCCAGGGTAAAATGAACTTTGCCAGGGATGCTAATCATGCTCACTTCGGAAGGCAAAGTCACAGGCGCAGCAGCCTCAGCACAACAAGGCATCCTCAACACACCTGGCCACCTCTAAAAACAGGGCCTGCAAAGCCCAAAGAGCTCTGCAGCGGCCTCCTGCACTCAGCCCCTGTTACTGCCCCTACAAAGCAATGCCAACGCACCTGACCATCGCCAAGAGAGACAGAGCCTGCAAATCCAGCAGAGCTGTCCAACAGGCTTCTGCGCTGAGTTGACACTGACAGCATGCTCCTGCGAGACTTCCTGCTGCTGCTCCCGCAGCTGCCCTCATTCCAGTCGTGAGTCACTGCCGCATCAGTGAAGGAGAAGCTGCCATTGCCTTCCTCATCCTCTGTGTACGTGACATTGGTGCCCTCGAGACTGTACGCAGGAGGGGCAAGGAATGAGCAGTGTGTGTGTGTGCGCGTGCGCGCACGCTCATTTGACGTTGGTGCCCTCGAGACTGTGCACAGGATGGGCAAGGAATGAGCTGTGGTGTGTGTGTGCGTGCACGCGCGTTTGACATTGGTGCCTTGAGGCTGTGCACAGGAGGGGCAAGGAATGAGCTGTGTGTATGTGTGTGCGTGTGTGCACACGCGCGTTTGACGTTGGTACCCTCAAGACCGTGCACAGGAGGGGCAGGGAATGAGCAGAGTGTGTGTGTGTGTGTCTGCGCTCGCACGCCTGAAATTGCCTTTTCCATCCTGGGTTTATGACTGGTCCTGTATCAGCTCAGGTAGGGACATATGGAACATGATACATGGCAGAGGGATAGTAAGGCAATGAGGATAAGGGCAAGTGAGGTGTGGACTCATTATGTGGCAAAAACAATGCCCACCAACTCTGGTCAGGTGCATCAAGAAGAGCTCATCACACCACACCTTTTGCGCATGCATGCTTGCAAGCCATGCAGCCGATTTGCTGCGTGCACTCAATGCCAACACACACACTGCCAGCACCCAAACGAGGCGTGCCAGCACTCAAACGAGGCGTGGAATCACTCTGTGGCAGATGAGAAGAGGAACAAGCTTTAAACACCAGACCTGACCCTGTGCATCAGGAATCGACTCACTCTGTGGCAAACACGGTGCCGTTGCTATAAGTGGCACTGGGCTCTAAGTGTATCGTATGAGCCTTGAAAAAGTCGCCCATGCTGGAGACATCCTCAAGCGCCTGCGCACATGTGCACAGATGCAAAACATCAGCCACTTTGCCTTACTGCAGCGGCATCTAAAACATGCGGATCCATGACCTCATGGCCTTCAGGCTCCTGTGGCTCCTCCACATGCGTGCGACCGGGATGCACATAAAATTGACTCACACGGTTTTCGAGGCCACTTCATTGACAGTATCCTCCAAGGAGGCAACCATTGATTGGGAGAATCAGAAAGTTGCATAGCATCGGCAGGGAGGCGCGCACGCGCGGACACACACAGAGGGATTCCTGCCACACCCCCAATGGCTGTCCCAAGGACGCGTGAAGCAAGAAAATGAAATAGGAACATACTACGCCCCCCCTTTTTAAAACCACTCGCGCAAAATGAAGCCAGGCTGCCCAGGTGGCGGCCCTGAGGCTGGGTGAGGCTCAGAGCATTAGGCCTCAAAAGAAGAAGCTCCAAAGCACAGGGCAGTGGCCTCCCAAAGTAGGAGCTCCAAAGCACAGGGCAGTGAGAGCCCCCAAAGGAGGAGAATCAAAACAATGAGGGACAAAGTACTGAGGAGCGAGAACCCCCAAGGGGGAGAACCAAAGTTGTGGGTGTCACAAAGTACAGGGCAGCGAGAGCCCCCAGGGGGGAGAATCAAAGCAACATGAGGCATGAAGTATTGAGGAGTGGGCTCCCAAAGGGGGAGAACCAAAGCTATGGGTGTCACAAAGCACTGAGGAGCGGGCTCTCAAAGACCTGCTTGACCCATGCAAGGCTGGTGATGCACTCATATACAAAGTCATTACATTATGGGCCATTATTTTACAATAATGCAAGCCTACTGTAGCCTCACAGCATATCGTCAAGCAGTGCAGGCAAGCCTAGGTTAACTTTCTAATTTTCCCTCTTCTTCTTCCACAGGCCGTCGGGTGGCACGGTCACACGAGGTTTGGCAGTCTAAGAGGCTACATCATTGGGAAATCTTTTCCAACACAACTCCATCCTGTTGCTTATCCATGCAGCTGCCCAGGCAGTCATCTCGGGTAGAGCATACCCACACACAACTGGTTGTCAGCTATGCTTTCAACCTGAGATTGAAGCAAATGTGAAGGCACATGCGAAACGCTCACCTCATCAGGAGGGGCGATCAGCGTCTTGCAGCTGATGCAATGCTGTCCTCCCTGTTGCCGCCTCAATGAAGCAGACATGAAGGCACGTTTTCAACGCTCACCTCATCAGGAGGGGGGATCAGCGTCTTGCAGCCCATGTAATGCTGTTCTCCCTGTTGCCGCCTCAATGAAGCAGACATGAAGGCACGTTTTAAACGCTCACCTCATCAGGAGGGGCGATCAGCGTCTTGCAGCCCATGTAATGCTGTCCTCCCTGTTGCCGCCTCAATGAAGCAGACATGAAGGCACGTTTTAAACGCTCACCTCATCAGGAGGGGCGATCAGCGTCTTGCAGCCCATGTAATGCTGTCCTCCCTGTTGCTGCCTCAATGAAGCAGACATGAAGGCACGTTTTCAACGCTCACCTCATCAGGAGGGGCGATCAGCGTCTTGCAGCCCATGTAATGCTGTCCTCCCTGTTGCCGCCTCAATGAAGCAGACATGAAGGCACGTTTTAAACGCTCACCTCATCAGGAGGGGCGATCAGCGTCTTGCAGCCCAAGGCAATGCTGCCCTCCCTGTCACCAAACGGGAGGAAGAAGCTTGCAGGCAGCAGCTCCAAGATTCTCTTGTAAGACTTGCCATTTTTGGGCGAAACCCTGCTGTTGTCGCCAAACAGATCTGCAGGAAAAGCAGAGCAAGGAGATGGATCTTGTTTAAAGCAAAGGAAGCAGGAGATGAATGAAGACTCGAAAGGCCAGCCTTTGTCTGACTTGACCCTGGTGTCATTACCAAACATGTCTGCAGGAGCAGAGCAAGCAGGAGGTGGGTTGCAAGTGAGGGAGCACGTTGTTGGTATTTGCTATACTAAGCATATCCAGCCAAGCATGTCCTCTGGCCAAGGAGCTTCAAAGGAAGCCTGTAAGTTGCAAGGTTGAAGGCTAAGAAAGCCTATGCGGCAAAAGGGAAGAGGAGGCACAGATACGCACGCGCAGGCATGCACACACACGGATGCGCACACAAGAGATACACGCGCACGCATACATGTGCGCGCGTGCACTCACACACGCGCACACATGCGCGCACACACACACACACACACGCACACATGGATACACACACACACACACACACAAACACACACACACCAGCGGCCTTCTTGCTTGAGGCCACATTCTTGACGCGCAGCACACTGTCGATGATGTGGATGTAGGCCATGCCGTTGATGCTGATCTCTGAGTCAGGGGTCATGAGGTCGGCCTTGCCCATCCTGCCCCTGATCATGACCCTGCCGTTGCCGGTCTTGACCACGTTCAGGTCGAAGGCAGAGCCAGGCCTGCAGGAGGGAATAGATGATGCAGGCAGCATGTCATCATGCTCTTCATGCCTTCATGCGCAAGTGTGCGATTCCCAGTCTTGATTGCCACGTCCAGGTTGCAGGTGGAACCGGGCCTGCATGAGAGAGTAGATGGTGCGGGCAGCACGTCTTGTGTGCCTCCATGCCTACATGTACAACTTTGCCATTGTTGGCCTGAAGCCGTGTTCAGGTTGAAGGCAAAGCCAGGCATGCAAGGTCAAACAAAGGCAAAGGGTCGACGTTTGGCATTGCAGTGCCCACCTTGAAGCCGATAAGTTAGAGTCTCAGGCAGTTGGCCAACCCCTTGTCACCCTTGAAGACCAACGTTTGGTGTTGCCGGTGCCTACCTTTTGACCCCGTTCTCAGAGTAAGGCACCCTAAAGAACTACATCATGGGCCGAGCAAGCAAAGCGCACAAGGAGCCCTGCGAGTCTGACTGGCGTGACGTCCCTTCCTTCCCTCCTTTGCTCAAACCTTGTCATTGCTTTGCCTTTCTTTTCTAGGACATCAAAGCATGACGGAATGCGAAAATCACTCTGCTTTGGCATGCTGCTGTGCCAAGATGTAGGGATCCAGTCAACCATGTTCATCTTGTTAAGCAGTAGGACTTGCACTTCCTTTGTTGCTCAGCTAGTTGCTCTTCCCCAGTCTGCAGCGTGCATGAAAAAAGCAGTGCCATGGCCACAGGCCTATACGGGAGAACGCCGCGAACACCAGGCTGCCGTAACACACACCTCCTGGTTCGGAAGCGATTCTCGACGTTGCCATTGTCATCCCTATTGGCGCTTTCATTGCCGTTGCCGTTTCCATTGCCCCCTTCTCCGTGGTAAGACAGCAGGGCCCGATTGGACTGCGCCTCAATACGTTCTGCTTCCTCACCGTTGCCTTCATCGGCAGCAGGGGGAGGTGGGGGAGGGGCACTCTCCTCATCACTACTTTCGCCACAGCCATCAGTGCCCTCTTTTTTGGTCCCATCAAGACAGTCATCAGTGCCATCTTTGCTGTTGTTGTCTGTCCCATCCTGGTCGGGTTTGTCACTGCCCTCATCTTTGTCCGTCCCGTCCTTGCCATCGTTGTCTGTTCTCTCCTCCTTGTCAGTCTTGTCAGACTTGTCGCTCTGTGGATTAGAGAGCGGGGTTGAGCCATGCAGGTTTGCAGGTTTGGTTGCTGCTTCAAGCTCTGTTGGTTTAATTAGTTTGAAAAAGGCAGTGACGATACATGCACCTCCCAAGTATTGTGAGGCCTCTGACAGACATGTCTTTATACGAAGGCAGCCTCACCAGAGCTCAAGCGTGCAAGCGGGGAACAAGTGTTGGCTCTGCCCAATGTGTGGATGAGCATGGAGGTTGTCCACTGAGTGGGAGTGCGAGCGGCGGCACCCCAAAAACCATGACTGAAGGCGTGCTTTGTGCCTCAAGAGGACAAACTATTTACACAAACACACACTTACACACACAGGGCCGCAGCTGCCAGGCTTACGAGAGCCTGCTCAACTTCTTGTAGCCCCCACAATTGCCATGGCAAAAAGTCAGGTGAGTGCATTGCGGTAGGAATAAGTGCAGAGTTGTGTCCCTGAGCCCAGGATTCATATCTGATGCTCTTCCTGGGCTTGCACAAGGTCGCATTGGTTTTAGCAGGACAGAACAGAGCAAAAACATGCTCAAGCATCAATACACACACAAAAAAGGCTTGGAAGATGAGCAAACAGTCAAGGCGTGAAATGCAAGGCACGCGATTATCCAGAAGGCGGTGTATTTCATGCATCAGCCAAGACCCTGAACAACTCTCCTAGTCCCGTCAATCGACCACACTTACCACGATCAGTGAGACAAAGGCTGGGTTAGACAGAACCTTACTTCAAACTGCTCATGTAGCAAAGTAAGCTGTTTTCCACTGCTATCTATAATACTAACCTAAATCAAGATCAAGGCAGCCCCTCAGTGTGATACGTCCCAGATGATGCTTGTAGAATTTTTGCAAACAACAACAAGACAATGTAAGGGCTTGCAGAGGACTACAATTACAGTTTGGTTTTTGATGCCCCTTCCTCCGATTCTCTGCTTCTCATCCCTATTTACTTAAATGTGTGTATGTGTGTTGTGTGTGTGTGTGTGTGTGTGTGTGTGTGCTGGTCTACCGTTGTTCTCAAACCATTTGGTGCAAACAAATGAGGGGAACCTCAGTGCGAAGCAAACAAAGTACGTTTGTAGCAGGGCTAAGATAAAATTTGTTTTTTCCTGCACTGGTTATTAGAACACAGGCCAGTGACCTTTGAAGTTTTCAACTTATTTGCTTCTGAAGGTCGGTAATACTGCTAACAAGCTCATCCCATTGGCCTTGCATTTTCCTTGCCAGACAATATCAAGATCGGCATTACTGCCAGGGAGCTCACCCTGTTGCCCTTGCCGTTGCCTGGCTTTGTCAGGTCAGCGATGGTGAAGTTGTAAGGCAGGATGTGGTACTCCACCATGCTGACAAGTAAAGCAGGAAAATCATCCCTTAGCTTGGGCAGGTCGACATCCAGGTCGTCCAGGAAGGCAGCGATGGCATCATCATGGGGTGCAAGCAGCGTGCCATCAAAGTCGGTGGCACTGAGCTCGCCACGCAGCGCACGCATGTCATCCAGATCTGAATCCAGCATGGCCTTGAACATGGACAGGGCAGGGACAGCTGCACACACACAGGAGGGCAGGGGCACACTGTTTGGACATAACCTTGGATATAGAGAGGTTAGGGACACATCTTTTTAGCAAAGAGAGGGTACACTGTTGGAGCAGGGACAGGGCAGGGGCAACTGTCTGAATGGGGCCTTGGACAGGGGGAGGACAGGGGCACGCTCTAAATAGGCAGAGGCACACTGCTGGGACAGGGACAGGGCAGGGGCAACTGCACACACAGAAGAGGGCAGGGGCATTCTGTTTGAACAGGGTCTTGGAACAGGAGGGGGCAGGTGCAAGATTAAAAAATAGAAATTGGCGTGGGCTTAGAGCGCTATTTAGCGCTATAAGAAAAACCCCATATAACGCTACATGCCAATCTATCAAGAGCAGCATTGGTAAATAGCGCTATTATAATATGATACTATTTAACGCTATATAGCACTGGAAAATGTGACATATAGTGCTATATGCCGATCCTTATTTATTCAAAACAAATTTTGGACAAGGACAGGATAGCAGCAGCTGCACTGAAAGGGGGCAGTATTGCAGGTCTGAGCGTGAGGAAATGTAAGTACCTGCTGGCCATCATGCGGCCATCACACGCAGCCTCAGTCAAGAAAATCGTCAGCCATACTGCAACACGCTGCTTCTCATGAGATGGCATTGTACACACTGGCCTTCCTGCTGGCCATCATGCAACTATCACATGCCAGCTCAGTCCCTTTTTCTCATGCTGCCTTTGCCACACAACAGCTTAGTCCCTTCAGTCCCTTTGCAAAGTGCAGGCTTGGCCCCCTTAGACCCTTCAGTCCCTTTGCCACGTGCAAGCTTAGTCCCTTTGCCAATGGCGTCATACATGCTGGCCTTCCTGGTGGACTTCATGTGGCCATACGTAGGTTCAGTCTAAAAGCAGCCATATTACTCTGTTACAGTGTACGGGATCCACTTTGAAACAGCTGGCGCTGCTACCTCACCAGAGATGGTGTAACACAACTGGACTTTCAGCTGGCCATCATGCTGCCCACGCTGGCTCAACGCTAGAGTCACACATTGCTGCTTCGCCTGAGGTGGCGATGTTGACCCAAGCACGTCTCACTCGAGCGAGCACCACTGCCTCACATAAGAGAGGGCCTCAAATTGCACATGCTGCCAGTCATCAAACACGTGACCATGTGCAGACTCAACCATACAGGAACTGAGCTAGCAGCACCACTGCCTCACCTGAGGTGGCGCCAAACTGCACTGGACCCGCTGCCAGTCATCAAACATGTGACCATGTGCAGACTCAACCATAAAGGAATTGAGCTAGCAGCACCACTGCCTCACCTGAGATGGCGTCATACACGCTGGCCTTCCTGCTGGCCATCATGTTGACCAGGGACACAGGAGCCAGGGCAGTCTCGTTGAGGTAGTAGCACTGCTTGGAGCCCACGGGGTCGCCACCATTCACAAGCATCAGGCTGCTCACACTGCACACATTAGGCAGGCCAACCTTGTTCACCGCAAGGAGTGAGCTTTGAAGCAGGCTGCTTGCACTGCACACAGAAGGCAGGCCCATCTCGTTCGCTGTGAGGAGTGGGCTTAGAGAGCTGAAAGGCATCAGCTCCTAACCACAGGCAGAACAGGTTTGGACAGAAGGTGTGCGGATAAAGATCAGACGGGGCTTTGGCGCAGAGCATCACACCCTAATCCACTGTCACACCCTATTCCACTGTCACACCATAATCCACTGTCGTACCATAATCCACTGCCCTGATACCATGAGATTGGGCTGAAGAGATGCAATTAGGCAGGGTGATAAACTAGTACATTAGTGATATCATCAATGGTTGCATAAGACAGTGGGCCTCAGCTATGCACAGATTCCATGGGCTTGAAAAAATTGCAGCCTTCAGCAGCACAAAGCACACTTGCCATGGCAACAGCAAGCACATGCATCATGGCAGCACCAAGCAAGTGTGTCATGGCAGTACCAAGCACATGTGCCATGGCAGGTAAGATGGGCATTGCATGCTTCACCACCAAACCCCCTCTGCATTTGTGCAAACATGAAGCAGGGAGAGTGGTCCTCCCCCCACTTACGAAAAGGTGGGAGCAACACGGAAGCAGCACATACATACACACACATGCACGCACCCACACCCACCCATACCCCCCCCAACCCCCCCACACACACAATACAAGAGCTGGGACCTCTCTTAAGGGAGCAACACTGACGCAGCGCGCATATCTGTCAGGGCACACTGTGGAAAGATGCATCGGTTAATAATTGTCACCATAAAATCGATTTGCAGCTGCCTGAGGGAACAACACTCACCATGTGTTACTCATTCCCTTTTTACTGCAAGCACCTCTTTTCCCTTACCCATGGTCGTTCAGAAGCTGGCGACGGCTCACTGACTCTCCATCTGTCTCATTGCTTGAGTTCTCTGTCTTCTCAGTCTCGCTGGAGTCGTCAGGCATACGCTTGAAGGTGGGGTAGATGAAGCCAGCAACCTTGCCATCACCATCAAACATCAGCTTCACAAGCCCAGAGTTGCCCCTGAAATCATTTGGGGCAGTCGGAAAACAAGTTGAGTTGCAGATGGGGCCGTGGCAACTGACGGGAAGGCAATCCACGACTTGCTCCAGCTTTGCATGGCTCAATGAGAGCCAAGTGCTCTTGCAAGCTCAGTTGCAAAGAGGGGCAGGTTGCAGCCACCACACTACAAAGGTAAGCTACACTGAGCTCTGAAAGCAAATAGCTTCATCATCCTTGCAAGCTCAATGCCCTAGTGTAGAAACCGCGCTTTAAATCAGGGTCGGCAGCAGGAAAAGCAAAGAAGGTCCCAGATGATGATCATGACCGCACAGATAGCTCACGGTCCTCATTGTTCTCACTTGGTTTGCGCCAAGTCAATACCAGCAGAATCCGTGGTGTCAGAATTCAAACTGGGAATGATGTGCAAATTAATCATCTGCATAGCAAAAAAAGAAGTGACCATTGATGGGAGGATGATGTGTGATGATGTCATGTTGCAAAGTGGTACATCTCCAGAGAAAGGTTGGTAACAGAACAGCACCCCCCCCCCGCACGCATGCACGCACGCACGCACGCACGCACACACACACACACACACACACACACACACACACACACACACACACACACACACACACACACACACACGCACGCACGCACCCACCTCAGTGGCCATGTTTTTACGAGCATCCCCATCCTTCTCTCCCAGCCACTCCATGAACACAGTGGCGTTTTCAAAGCCATGGCCAACTGCAAAGTTCTCAAAGGCCTGCATGTTGAGGGTACACAATAATGGAACTTACTCTCCTAGACAGGTAACAGTCAGCAGTTTTTTGTATCTAACGAGTGCTTGAATACCTGAACAAGTATATGCCAAGGGGGTCGGGCGAGGAGCAGCGGTTAGCAAGAATTTGTTCATTCCTTTCTTGGCGAGCTTTCACATTTTAACTTATCCTGAGCTCAATGCTTCCTAAATCAAGACTCGTGCGGGTTATCAACTTTTTTTGTCAGAGTTGGTTCAATTTTTGATGCTGGTTGAGAGTGCTTCACCAGCGGTTCACCATATGCTACAGGCCAACCCCTTGCAACCCTTGTTGGCAAGAAAGGTGTGACAACACATCAGGAACCCCTTTTTGCGCCTCACACCTTGCAGAGAGCGCCTGCCCCCTGCGAGCATGCTCCCTCGGGCTTCCCCACAAACCTGACATTGCAGCATCAGTTGTGATCACCATGATATAGAGGGAGCACAAGTCCTAGAGCAAAAGCTATTTGCGGAATCTTGAAATCTGCACCATTTCTTTCTCCCTACCAAATCAACGCCAACATGTCACTACATTTGTATCAATGGGAGAGTTCCCAGATGCTTACTTCTGCATCCTGGAAAAAAAAGGCATCAATAGTATGCTTGGCTTCAGACCTGTGCCGCACACGATGCCCACATTCAATCCTATTTTTGAAACGCTTCGCAATTGTCTTCCCCAAAAGTCTTAAGACAGCAGGCTGCAAGTGACAGGCACATACATTACGTAGCAACAGTTGTGCTCAGCTCAGGAGGACACAAGGTCGTCCGCACATGCGCCCCACCCCCAAGTCAGGCCAAACCGTTTCAATCGACATTTTTGACCATAACTCAGCACCACCTGCACCTTTCCAAGACCTGAAAAGCGTGTTTATTACGCAAATATTCTGCTCTTTAAGGAGGTGTGAAAAAAATGGGGTGAGATACAGCCTGTGGGCGGCAGGAAATTTTCAAGATTCTTGATTTTTGGAAAAATCAGGTAAAATGCTGGATTGTTTCCATTGAGAGCACAGAAATCCTAACTGCCCCCATTCCTTTAAAACATGAGTGGTCAACTGGCCTAAATTGCTGAACATGCTCTTTCTCGTGGTTTTTATTTATTATTTTGACCATGCCAACCAATATTCTTATAAATGTAACATACACCCAAAAATGATGAAAGTCAAAGGACCTCAGATCACTCTTCTGGCCTCAGACCACCCCAAAAGGGCCCACAGCTCCACCCTGGTACCATGTTTCATTCCCCAAAATATGTCTATGTAACTCCCAAATTCTTTCTTACATCCTGCATATTCAAAAAAGGAAAGGAGTCAAAATTTGACCCTTTTGACACCCCTCGTGCTCAAATGCTGTGAAGGAAACAGGTGATATTCTATACCTCACCAACTATTAGGTATTTTCACTCCTTTTTTTGCAATGATATTGTTGTTATACAAGGATTCCAAACCACTAAAATTCACCCAATTCAGTACAGCAGGTGATCAGGCATGGAGACTTTGTGGCTAAAAGAAGGGTCACGCCGCAGCTGATTAGGCATGTGGGCCCAAACCTTAAACAGATATTTTGCAAATTTGAGTGTCCAAGATGTGGGCCCAACTATGCTGGGAACATTTAACCACATGTCTATTTTTGGGAGGGAGTTGTCTTCCTCTGTAAAAACTTGTCATGTTGGGCAGCACCTTAGACATGAATTTGGGTGAGAGGACGTCTATGCTTGCAAATCCGGCACAGAATATGTGGTGAAGTGTAAAACGGAGCCAAGGTTGTCAAAAGCACACCGTTTTTCACATAGGCCACAGATTGGCCTCATTTAGTTTCTAATAGACGCGCTATGCTGGGCAACATCCGGGGATGTGCTCAGATTGCCATAGGATACAGGGCTTGTGAAGCGATGCCACTCCCTGCATCGGCTTGCACACCCGTCCCAAAGGGTTTCCCCCAGCACGCTGCCCCAGTACCCCACCGCGAAATCTGACATCGCAGCATGAGCAGATGACCTAAAGCAGCTTGAGTCCAGGAGTGCTGGTCATTTGTTGCAAGCTCGAAAATCCATCATTTCCTGCCAAAATGGCTGCAAAACAGCCCCAGAGCCACACAGAACACTTCCACATGCCGACTCTTCAGCAAAACGATATATATAGTATAAATGCATGAGACATAAAAACGTGTTAAGCATGCTCAGGGAATGCAAGGGGGCTTGCTGGAGGCATGAACAGCTAAGCGAGATTAGTTGAGGGCTGTACATGGGGACGACCACAAGCTCAGGGGGGAAAAGTGTAATAATTTGCAATGCTCAATTTCCCTTCATTGCATAGCGAGAATTGCATACCCCTTGGGATAACAACGACTGAGTTTTGCAGAAAACACAATTAACTTGATGGCGCAAATTAGGGGTGGCCATGGGAGTCACTGACAGCTGCGTTTTGCGCTGAGCCATGGGTGCAAACATTGGAAGGCAGGCATCCAGCATCTCAAAAGCAGCCCTTTTTGTGGCGGCATTCTTTGTACCAGGAAGGAACCTTCATGTTGCTTCACAGTGGATGATGCATGAATGAAGAAGTAAGAGGACTCATCACTGAGGCTCAGGTTTGGTGTCCAAGTAACAGGTACGACTTCAAGGTCTTCACTGACTTCCTCTGCTAAGCAGATGGCACTCAGTGCCTTCTTGGCTTGTGCCCTGCAAATGTTAGGCTTTACGAGATAGCCATTCTCGTGCGTTTGTTGCCCTCACATCTTCATTTCATAGTGTACGCACACACACAGGCACAGGCAGATGCATGACGGTGTACGCCTCAATTGAAGGCATACACGCTTACAGGTTAAGCCTAACCTGTGAGATGTACACTGTCATGCATCTACCTGCAGCTGCCTTTCTAGTAACTGGTATAATGGATTGGCGGGTTGGGCAACTAGGCTTTTGGAGGTCTTGCCAGGCTGGCCAGTTCACGATTTTTAAAAACCCTAAGCTTCATTGCCAAACAAACTCACTGCGTCTGTGAAGGCTAAGAAGGAGCCAGTGACGTGTGTAGTGATGAAGTCATTTGAGGAAGGGTACATTGAATGTCCGAGCACCGCCTTGAAGTGCTCAAATGTGGCTCCATCTGGGGCTTCTGCACCCCCCAGCAGGTCCTGCAAGACGGGCATTGGCAACGGTCTCATGGTTAATCTGCCTGATGGCTAGGAACCCAAATAAATGTTGCACCCATAAGCTGAAGGGATTCGGGATGTTTAAGACGCATCTTTGTGCTGAGTGGCAATTGCAGAGCAGCTGCTGGCTTGCACACAAGCATAGGTGCTTGCAAATTTGAAGAACAAAAGCAACGGTCCTCTGGCTTGCACACAAGCATAAGTGCTTGCAAATTTGAAGAACAAAAGCAACGGTCCTCTCCCGAGGGGCACAGTTTGCATTAGTTACCTCATAGGTGAAGGCTCCATTTGATGGCGCTAAAGGGAAGACCGGCAAAAGGAATTCGAAGGGCAGCAGAAGCCAAGAGAAGTCAGGGGTAATGTGAACAGTGCAGAGAGCTCGCACGTGCAAAGGAGCAGCAGCAGCAGCAGCAGGTTAAGCTTCCAGCAAGCCACCAACAACATACAGGAGCGTAATGCGTGTGCAGGTGCTGACCGGCTTACCTGCATAAACCAAGGCCACCGCGATGAGTAACGGCACCAATTTCATCTTGCGATTTATTTTTAAAATTTAATACATAATTGAGGCAGTGGCCACTCCTTTGCGTCCGGCTGCTGAAACCGTCGATTAACCGAAAAAGAATATTGGGCTGATATTTGCATGCACACAGACACACACACACACATACACACACAGGCAACATACGCATGCACACACACGCACACACACACGCGCGCACACACACACACACACACACACACACACACACACACACACACACACACACACACACACACACACACACACACACACACACACACACACACACACACACACACACACACACACACACACACACACACACACACACACACACGCACGCACGCACGCACGCACGCACGCACGCACGCACGCACGCACGCACGCACGCACACACACACACACACACACACACACACGCACGCACGCACGCACGCACGCATGCACGTTCGCACGCACGCACGCACGCACACACACAAGCAACACACACATGAGCATACTTGCACGCACTTCCAGATGCGCACTCGCACAACACTCACATAGTAGTGACACATACACGTGTGCTTACTGAACGTAACCGTTCATGTCCATATTCGCCACCACAAACTGGGTAGTTCTGAAATGTTGTGTGCATGTACATGTAGGACAGCTTTTTCAAGGTCTACTGGTTCAGATTTAGATTTAGATTTAAATTTACATGGGGGGACCTTCAGCCAGACTGTTCGGCTGATCGGCCTGTGACTGGTCCTCGCCAGTCAACATAATGTCCATAAGCTCAGAAACAAACGAAAAAAGCTTGTTGTTGTGTTGCAAGAGGAAATCAGAAACATCCTGGACACTGGCTTGTTGTAAAAATGGTTGCTCCATTGAAAAATCACCAGAGAAACAGTTGAACAGGTAAGCGTACTTTCTTCTCAAACGGTCTACTGGTTCAGGTCCGCTATTTTGACGTGTACAACGGCTTGCTCAATTATATTGCATGCAACGCTCGCTAAATCTATTTACTCCTGCCTTGGTATCTTTCTATGGATTTGCCTGGGCAAGGTGTGCGAAACATGAGCAAATCCTGGCTTCGTGCTCATACTTAAAACGTTGAATCGGCTGCTTGATAGGATGGAACTTATGAGTGTGACAGGTGTTTTTGCAATCATACTCAAGATGAATCGCATGTTAACTGTAAGTTGTATTGATGAACGACTTTGTTTTCTGCGCCATGAGTACCACATGCTTTCTGAACCTTTCGCAATTGCTTTGATGTGTGTGAGCTGCGCAGGAAATGAAAAAGATCTTTTCAAAAAGATGAATTCATCGTTCTTTTCAAGCCGTCACATACTTTTGCTCGACTTCCAATCACAGACCGTAAAGTGACTTTATTCCTTTCTTGGCAAGCTTTCACATTATAACTGATCCTGAGATTAGTGCTTTCCTGAATCAAGACTTATATAGATTTCCAAAGTTGGTGTCAGAGTTGGTTCCAGTTTTTGATGCTGGTTGAGAGAGTACCACCAGCAGCCGATCAGCCGGAGTCTCGGGCTGCAGGCCAACCTCCTGTAACCCCCTCTCTGAACCTTACTTTCAGAATTTCTTTGAGACGCAACCTTTTTTGCTGCATCAAGTAAATTATCAAATTGTTTCTCATTTCCTTCGCCAGCAAAACAAAGCTGATCTTTTTGGAGTCTAAGCTTATGGATACATCTATTAGCTTATTCATTATTTCTGGCTGGCTAAGACCAGCCACAAGCAGATCAGCCAGACGACCTGGCTGAAGGTCCACCCCTATCATAGCCATTGTAACCACACTCCAAATGCTGGAACTGCAGCTTGGGAGGATGGGTCTCCTTCTTTGTGCAAGCGGTGCCCATGCGGACAAGTCAAGATTGGGTTCATTTTGTTTTGATGGTAAAGTATGAGGGAATGTGTGTTTGCGGAAATTTTGAGCTGTTTCAGGAAGTTCTGTGGTAATTTGTCTCTGCCACAACCTTTTTTGCACCAACAAGTTGGCGTCCAAGTTGCATTGTTTCCCTTACGCAGCACACAACAAGCTTTTCTTCCTCATCGAGCACCAGCCCGACCTCGCTCATTTTTAGCTGGCACCTTATGGAATTTTTCTTGCACGATATTGTGCTTTGCCTAAGCATAGCCAATCGCTTTTGCCTTAGCTGAACACATCATCTAGACTCTGGTGGGGCCCTTGCTAGCTTGCTAGTTAAGGGACCTTTCCTTATAATATTAATTAATGCACGCGGCCTGTGGCCTGCGTAGACTTTTCTTTTCTTTCTTTATCTAGACTACAACCAAACTTGGCTGTGACACTGACTGCTTATGTGTGTTGGCTGTCTTATTGCTCGCTGGCTCAAACCAGCTTGCGACCTTCGCTACCTATTTCATTTTCTGCACACTAGCATTCCCTAACAAGCACCTGTCAGCCTACTGCCTGCAGCTGCGAGTTCCTCTCAACTGTAACCATTGGAACAGTTTTCCTTGCAAGAAAAGAAAGAAGAAAAAACCTCTTAGGCAGTGAGAACACGACCTACATCAACTAAGGCCCTTCTGAAAAAGGGAGACACATTGGCTCAAGGAATTGTGAGACTCCCTAACCAGAGGGTTAGAGGGAAGCTAGTGTGGCTCTGGTGGGTTTCTGGCAGCATGCGGCCTTAGGGCACCAGAATCGTGATGGGTGTTTTTGTTTTCAGTGGCATGTCTGGTTCTCAAAAAAACAGTTTCTCAAACTAACTGAGTAACTTAACAGAAGATTACTTGTTGTATACCCTGTAAATGCTGGTTAAGCATGTTTGACCATTGACCGATCAGCCAAAGGTTTGAGCTTTAGTTTGTCCTATGTAACTAAACGAAGCATAGAAAATTGGAAAAAAGATGAGATGATGTCCATGACGTGCATTATCACATCAGCCCATCTGCTCTTCAGTTTGGCCCATCCAGCCCTATCCACTCAATATTACCTGCTGCACCAATAACACACTCATCCAACGGCCATCACCCGAATCATAAACAATCACTGGAACTGCAATATCAAAAAGTATGCAGCATCAAATGGAGGAAAGACTACAAAGGCAGTGGGAACGCTCCCTATATCTTCTAAGGAAAACAAGACATTTTGGCCCGAGGAGCCATGTCAATCTCCCAGAACAAATATCTGCGGATTGCTTGGCTTAAGGAAAGGAGGGAAAAAAGATAATGCAACTTGTTTTTGAAGAAGAACAATTTGAAGAAGAACAATTCACAGGCAATGAATTGCTCCCAAAATGAAATATACAAGGAGACATCGGCCCAAATTGCTGCAAGCCTCCTGATCAATGGATTAAGCTTTCCCCTGTAAACCTGCAAGTGGCAACACCTGGCTCCTGCCCCACTCCCAGTGGGAACCTACCTCTCCCTCTCTCTCTCTCTCTCTCTCTCTCTCTCTCTCTCTCTCTCTCTCTCTCTCTCTCTCTCTCTCTCTCTCTCTCTCTCTCTCTCTCTCTCTCTCTCTCTCTCTCATTGAGATTAGTACACCTTTCAATGGCACGTCTTGTAGTTGAAGCTTGTGTGGGATCTGAAGGGAGTAGACATGGAGCTTGCACACAAGAGAGGTCCGATTGCCTATTCAAAGATCCTCAGGAGAGAATTTCTCTCCTGAAGTCAAGGCATCTGGGAAAACGGGTTGTCGTAGTGCCTTTACCTCGGTGAGACCCTAGCTAGCTTGCTAGTTAGGGGGCCTTTCCTTAATGCACGCAGCTGGACCTGGCTTGCGTTGTCTTTTCTTTTTCTTTTCTTTTCTTTTTCTTTTTCAAGCCATCCCAGACTGGGTTGATTTAACTTTTGTGTTGCATCCTGACTCTGATGGCCAACCTGACTCTGATGGCCAACGATCCTGTTGCGTTGCAGACCATGCTGAAACGCTTGCATGCGTATGCTGAGAGGAAGCACTCAATCATCAACACTGCCAAGTCTGAGGTGGTGCACTTTAATTCCTCTGGGTCAGATCTGCCAGTGTTTCGTATTGGGGGGGTGCCACTGGCACACAAGGAGTCTTTTAGATACCTTGGCATGATGTTTCACAAGTGCATGAGCATGGCCAAGTCCTCTGAGCATACAACTGGCCCCTTCATGGCGTCTGCCTTTCGGATTCGTCAATTTCTTCGTGAGAACTTTCTGGCAAATAGGCCGTACGTGTCTCTGTGGCTTGGGAAGACGTATATGGTTCCAGCTGGAATGTATGCAGGCCAAGTGTGGGGCACTGAATACATTAAAGCGGGCAAGGAGTTTGCAAGTGATCTGCAAGTGCGGCACATGAGTTATCTTAAGAGCATGCTGGGTGTTAAGCGTATCACTACAAACTGGGCTGTCCTGAGGGAGTGTGGTCATGAGCTGCTTCACTTTTACTGGTTCAGATCTTCTTGTCAAAAAGTATAATAACAGCATGCTAAGGTCTAACAGCGTTGAGAAGAGTGTTGAAAGCGGATTTGAACATTCATTCACGAGAGCCATCCTGATGGAATGTTCAAGTTTTAGATGCTTTCCAAGGCCTACGGCGCTGTGATTCCTTTGCGCAAGCTGTGCGGCAGGGCACTCCTATCCATATTCAAGAGTTTACTGATGACCCTAGACACAGGTTGCGGGCAGTGTGGAGAGATGTTGAAAGAGTGAACCCGTAGGACACATATAGTAAGATGGCAACTTACCAGTCTCTTTTTGCAGTGCCTTTTGACCACAATGTGCGTGCCCCTGCCCGTTTACCACTGGAAGGGCAAGGCACATGCATTTGGATTTGTCTCAACATGTCGTGAGGAATGTTAGCCGTTTCAGACTTAGGGCACACACACTGAAGCTGGAGACAGCGGCTTGAGATACTCGGAACGGAGAATAATAGTGAGAGCTCACGCTTCCACTGCACCGTCTGGTAGGGCTCCACTAGTGTTTTTGACACTCTGAGAACGGAACGAGCCCTACCAGGCGGGATAGGTGTGCTTGCGCGCACGCAGATGGGGCACACACGCCAAAAGTAAATTGGATAACACAGTGAGCGGACGCTGACCTGTGCCTGGGGAAAAGTGACGTGAGAAGCCAAGAAGAGATGGAGATTGAGCAACTTGTGCGCCAGCTTCAACAGAAGGTCGACGAGCTTAATCAAGTGGTGCTCCAGCTACGGCAGCAGCAGCAGCAGCAGCAGGAGGATGGCCGAGCAACTCGGGGCAGCGTTGACCAGCTCGTCCGAGACTCTGCTGACACCAACTGGGCAGCAGCATGCAGCATAGACAGGGAAGAACGTCAGAAGTTCTACAGTGTACGTCTGCTGCGCTCCAGGAACGCAGGGGCGCTGCCCTGCGAAGCAACACCAGCCGGGGTGGAAGCCTTCCTGCAGTGCGAGGTGGGCAGCGTGCAGCATGTGGAGCGGATGCGGGACAACGCACTGGGCAAGCAGCGATACATCGTCAGGTTCAGCACGGCAGAGGCAGCGACTGCAGCGTACGCGGGGTTCCGCGACAGCAGCAATGCAGCACAAGCACTCCTGGTGCAGAAGAAGACGCGCCTGCAGAATGCGCTGGTGGACCTGGCCATACAGCTGCAGCAATTGGGCCGGGGACAGTGTGGGTATGGGGAGGAACTGGTTGTGCAAGTCAGGGGAAAAGCAATCGTGGTCAAACTTGGTGAGGGGGAGCTGGTTCCCTACCCCTTCCGCCAGCACCTGCCTTCAGGCCGCATCCCCAGCCCTGGCGAGCCCTTCCTGCACCTCAATGCAGGCCGACTGGGGCAGCAGCTCAAGCAGCTACTCAAGCCTCCTTCGCCATCACCAGCAGCAGCAGCAGCAGCAGCAGCAAGGCCAGCAGCGCAAGCACCTACTTCGCCTGCCCCACCACCAGCACAAACAGCAGCAGCAGGAAAGACAGCAGCAGGAGCGACAGCAGCTGCAGCAAGAGGAGCCCCAGTCACTCCCACCAAGCGGAAGCGCACCAACCAAGAGACCAACCCTGTCCAGCACCAACACTACCCTCCCCCAGCAGCAGGAGCAGCAGCACCTGTACAAGAAATGCACGCAGGTGGCTTTGGAGGAGCCAAGAGGCATGGACAAACTGCAGACCAAGAGACCCGAGTTCGAGCACATAAGACTGCGCAGGCAATACAAGCAGCATGGGTCCCTAATAGGAGGTATGGGGGGGTGTATGGGGGTCCTCAAGGGCCGTCCATACCCCGTGCCATGTCTTGGAGAGATTACAGAGGGTACTTGTCTGCTGAAGAGATTCAAGCAAGGCAACGCAGTTGATACCTTCTTTGACATGTGCACTCACCAGGCTGTATCGGCGGTTACCCTTCCTGAAGCATTGCATTGCATCTTTAACAGTGGATGCTGAGAACTGAAGTGCAAAGCAGAACATAACACATTTACTATGGCCTCTTAGGCCTTTTTCAGAGCGGTGCTGTTCTCAAACTTTCTGTGCTTCTTGTGAAAACACAAAAGTGTATATTCCTAACACTACAGCCTTATGGAGTTTTTTGAGCATGACTTTGCGTGCTTGTTTCATTAGAGTGACAGTGTGAGTGTGATTTTTACAGTTGACGCTTCTGAACTCAGCTCAAGGCTTTCAGTTGACATTTGCACAAGTTTAGTTTGGTTTGGTTGCAGGCACCTTTTGCTTCAGCTAAGCTGCCCTTGTAGGCAGGTACAGCTACAGCTATGTAACCCCTATCCATACTCGGAACGCTCTTTTGTGTCATCGCTATTCTTGTGATGAGATTCAAGATGAGGCTCATGCCCTTCTGGTGTGCAGAAATGCAGGTGTTTGTGCTTTGAGGAGCAAGCATGCTTGCCAGTTTGATTGTTCCTCTGGTGATTTTTCAATGGAGCAACCTATTTTACAACGAGTCAGTGTCCAGGCTGTATACGATTTCCTCTTGCAACACAACAACAAGCTTTTTCGTTTGTTTCTGAGTTTATGGACATAATGTTGACTGGCGAGGGCCAGTCACAGGCCGATCAGCCGAACAGTCTGGCTGAAGGTCCCCCCCTGGCCATTAAATCTGTAAATCTGTGTGTTACATCCATGACCAGGAGAGTGAACAAACTAAATGGTGTGCGTAAAAGGACTACTTTCTGCATAAATAAAGAAAATATAAGGTGGATGCGCGGGAAAAAGTTAATGGCATAGTCTGTCGGAGACTTACTAGCGTGCAATAAAGGGGAGATGCAATGAGCTAAATCTTATGTGAAATCTTCTTAAAGCTCATTCGCCCTTATGGCAAAGATCAGCTCTGGGATAAAATCAATACCGGAAACTCTTTTAACTGGAGCAAGCTAAGGGAGTGCTTTCCACCTTGATTATATCCACTGCCTTTTTTTTTCAGGCTGTAGGATTGGCGCCTTGCAAATCGAGTTAAAAAACAGAATTGGGATGAGCATCCAACAGAAAATCGCCAGCAAGCATAAGGAAGATCCAATAGTCAGTATCAGCGCTAGATTTTCCCATTCCCACCTAGCATCCTTGCATGCTGGGCTAGTGTCAAGCAAAGCAATGAAATGAAATGAATGTAACAAAAGGTGAAGATCAAAGATGCAATGCCTGCTTTGGACACGAGGGCTTGCAATGCCATGACACAAGCACGCAGGAAGCCTGTTCCAAGAGCAGCCGACCACCAGCTCCAACACCACTCGCAGCTTGCTCGTGTGAGGTTGACAGGAATCTAAGCAGTCAATCTAAACATTGCCAACCTGATGTCAAAGCCATTAAAGGTGTTCCAACCAAGGTGGAACTGGTGATTGAGGATGCACCATCATGCTTGCATCTGCTCCCACTCTGAGGCTCTTGGGTCAAGGGCCAGCAGCTGGTAGAGCCAATGCACTACCAAGTCGCTCTCTCCCCTGCTTGAGTTAATCATGCAAGGAGAAGACAGGGTTGTAAGCAATGTTGATGGGGACCAAGAGCTGGCACGGCCCCTACACTCCCAGGTTGATGCCTCACCCACGCTTGCGCTAAACAAGGTAGGAGATAGAAGACTTGCAAGTGTGAAAGGGCTAGTGGCGTCCGTTTTCCCAAAGGCAAGTCCAATTTTTGGCCTTGCCTTGGGTCTGGATTGTTACAATTTTGATAGAAGCTTTTGTCATCTAAAAATTGTCTGCAACGTCACACTGGAAGATTATGCAAGTGAGCACTAAGCATGTGAAGTATGCTCAACATTGACCAGCACAGCTTGGATGGCAAACGCCCTAAAAGGCCATCCTTATCAGCGTTGAAGGAATCTAACTAGCAAGGAATCTGTCAATTCAAGTGCGCAGGAAATCCACTCACCACGTCCGCTTGTTCACATGATACACCAAGTGTCACATATGCAAGCAAAAGAGTTGCTGCACAGATTGAGCAGCAAAATGAGCAGCTGTTCTGCCCAGATGCATGCTGCGCATAACTTACAAGCCTCCTGTAGCGTCACCTGGGCCAGACACTCACCACTGGAGGGCCTGCAGAGTTGGTGCAGTGCTACTCAGATGCGCTACATAAAAATCGTTACAGCTCAGACTTCAAAATGATCAGAACCTCACTTATTTGCTCCAAACAAGGAAATGCAACACCAGCCAGATCACCAGTCCGAGTCACCAACTTGACTCACTTACTTCAGCACACAAATGGACACACACAGTCTCTGTAGCATCTCGTTCACTCCTATTACTATTTATGATCAATACCGTTATTATGATCAAAACTAGCATTTTGCTAGTTGTGGAGGGGCAAAAAATAGCCATGCACAAATCACACAAATGTATATCCAATAAATTCCTACACGTAGAGCTCCAGCCCCTGCATTTAAAGCTCTGGATATTGTGTGGAAGACGGCAAACCATATTGCCACCACACCAGCTTGCCACATTGGCATCCTGTACGCCTTCCTGCCTTGTAATCACAACACGTCTCAAAGGCGCATATTCTCACCTTCGTTGATGAGCCACCATGGTTGCACGAGCTAGCTCAGAACATCCAGCTGCTAGCACACCCTCTGGACGCCACACACAACCCTGCAGAACAGCAAGTTGGAAACCAGAGCTGATGTCAGGATTTTTGTGGAGCTGTGCTCAGCACAACCAGGCATCAGCACACTTTCTGGGGGCGAAGCACAAAGCTCAAAAAACAAAGAAACTGGGATAGATGCTCAAAGCTTAAAGCCTATAACTTTGGGCCCATGACTGACTCCAGAGCCTTGTGCAGGTATGCCCAGGGGGTTAAGCTGTCTGTGTTGCACCTGAGCACCTGTAACTTTCATATAAGGCCTTTGATTGCCTTCTGTTCCATCCCAGGCAACGCCTTTTCATAAATGCTACAGCGCTCTACACAACCCCAGCAAAACTAGATCTACCCTATTTGCTGGTGCCAGGACCCTGCGCAACAGAAAGAAACAAAAAAGTTACGTAGGCGGTGGAGCATTCCTCTCAGTATTTCAGGAAAAGATGCCACAATGGCGCAGCTGTGCAGTGCTGACTCAAGACTGCACGGTTGCACCAAATAACAGTGCTGACCCAGGGCTGCATCAAATAATAGTGCTGTCCCAAGACTGCACGGTTGCACCAAATAAAAGTGCCGACCCAGGACTACAGCAGATAAAATTGCTGACCCAAGGCTGCACCAAGCAACTGTGCTCAGGCTGGCAAAGCCCAGCTTGCAGGCCCTCTTCCTTGGCTGGTTGTGCACAAGTATACCAGTGAGCATCTACGGTGCAACCTAAGAGTTATATTTATGTATGAAGGCCCTCTAATCTTGACAACCCATGAAACAATTTGAATCATCAAACCCTTTTAATGATGACTAAGTTGCGAGTTGCAAATTCCTCGCACAATAAGCCCATTGCAAGCAGGCCTGCCAATACAAAATTTGTAGGATTGGGACATTACTGCTCGGAACGATTGAACTGCCATTCACTGTCGTCAATTGCTCCAAGCATGGCTGCATTACGCTTTAACTGTGCTAGCTTCCAGTTTACCTTGCATACTTTGCCTCATCTCCCTGCCATGAGCCAAGGAAGTTTCTGCTCCCCCTATTTTCATGTTGCATACACACTTAAGCCATGCATCAGACAAAGCCGCATTCATGCCATGCATATCAAACAAAGCCGCCAAATCCCAGTTTGGCCAAATCTCTGACCAAGGCATGACCGTCGCCCCTTTATCCTCCTTTAAGTTCCCTCTTTCCATTGCAACATTTGCTTCCTTTCTATGCATCCATCAGCAGCACTGCATTCCAAACACCATGCGCCGCAATCCAAGCACACCATCCCCTTGTGTACATCCGGCAAAAGCATCATACCCAAGTATCACACTCCTTCAAATGCATGAAACAGAGGTACTGTACCCCAAGCGCCACACACCTTCAACTGCATCAAACGGATATGGCACAATCCAAGCACACCATCCCCTTGTGTACATCCAGCAAAAGCATCAAATCTGAGCATCACACGCCTTCAAATGCATGAAACAGAGGTGCTGCACCCCAAGCGCCACACTCCCTCATCCAGGCATGTAATTTCAAACAGGAGTGCTACACACTTTGTGCCAAGGCATGACTGCCCCCTCTTGCTCAATCCCATCTTCTCCATAGCGCTGCTGCGCCTGCTCAGCGGAGAGCACTGCGCCTCCTCTACAGGACACATCCAGGAAAACACCTGTGACCAGGAAGGATTGGGCCAGGAAGAAACTCAAACAAGGCGATTCAAGAAGAGCCTGAGTAGTGAGGACTGCACCTTCTCTACAAGACACATTTAGAAACATGCCTGTGGCCAGAAAAAAACGGGCAGGGAAGGAACTTGGCGCTCAAGGCGATCCTAAAACAGTATAAGCAATTTCTCAGCTGTGCGCACTGTGCCTCCTCTACAAGACATATCCAGAGACACGCCTGTGACAAGGGAGGATCAGGCAAGGAGGGAACTTGGCAAGTAAGGTAAGTCAAAAATGACACGCACTGCTTGGCAAGGCTACCTTTGTGCATGAGGTCAAGAACAGCACGCACTGCTTGGCAGGTCAAGGATAGCATGCACTGCTTGGCAAGGCTAGCAGCCAGTCGTTTCAACTGGTGGCTTTTTGTTCCCTAACTAACTTGTAACCTGTGCCTTGCAGCATGCACTGCTTCTTCTCCACTCGAACACACACAAGCAAGCTGACGTGCATGTTCGTACAAAGTGAACGGGACACATGTTCTGCAAAGCGTCATGAGGGATGCATGAGCAATGCGCTTCAAAGGTGTGCGCAAGTGGAAGGCAGGAGGGCATGGCGCCTCTCAATGCTGTACCATTATGTTGGTGCTGTCCTGGGAACAACAGCACATTTGAACAACATCCCCAGGTTTGCCTTTGCTGCATTGTTTTTTTGCTACACCCTGGGGTCATACAGCAAGTTGGAGCAGGATTCCCAGCTTTGCTGTTACTGGTAGCTATGCTGGATCTCTTGTTTGTTATGCTAAAATGGTTTGTTTGCTATGTCCAGGAGCGTTAGCAGCAAGTTGGAGCAGTATCCCCAGCATTGATTTAACTGGCAGCTATGCTGAACTGTTTGTTTGCTGTGCCAAATGGTTTGTTTGCTATGCCCTTGGGCGGTAGCAGCTAATTTGAGCACTGTCCCCAGCTTTGCCTTCACTGGCAACTATGCTAATCTTTTTTGTTTGCTGTGCTTAAATGGCTCCGCCTTCAAAGGCAGCTCCGGTAATTTGTTGCACATTAAATTTGTGCTGACAAGTACCTCATCATGTTGAGTGATAAGTTTGTTCAAGGCCCCAAGCACAATGATTACACATGGGCTTTCCTAAAGAATTACTCTAGCAAGTCAGTAAGAGGAGTGTAAGCATAGGCGCATGGGCACGGAACATAGCAGGTGGACGTCTGTGGGAAGTTTTGTGTACAGAATGGTGAGCACGACAACAAGGAATTTATAGCAAGGATGTACTGAGGGCAAGAGCATGAAGTAAGGGTTGCCCTCATCAAAGTCCCATCTGAAGGACACCAAAAGGCTGAGCTGTCTGTGTGGCCTGGTGGCTGCAGCACCCCGGCAACTAACAAAGCACTAGTTTAATAGGAGCGAAAGTTGGTCTCATCAGAGCCCCACCTGAAGGGCGCCAAAAGACAAAGCCATCTGTGTGGCCTGGTGGCTGCAGCATCCCAGCAACTAACAAAGCACCAGTTTGATAGAAGCAAAAGTTGGCCTCATCAAAGCCCCACCTGAAGGGCGCCAAAAGACAGAGCCATCTGTGTGGCCTGGTGGCTGCAGCAACCCAGCAACTAACCAAGCGTCAGTGGGTACACCTGCAATGCATTAAAATGATTACATTTTTGTACTCTGGCACTAAAGAAGGATGCACGGTACCGGTGGTGATCTGAGCATGTGCATGCCGAAAGGTGAGCACATTCGCAGACGTTGGCGCTTTGATGCCAGGGTCTAGCTCAGAGCTTTAAGGAGGTTCCGCACATCCGTAAGGGCCTGTTGGAGAGCCTGTAGGAGGACATTCAGGGTCTGTAGGAACACGCACATCCCTCAGGGCCTGTTGGAGCATGTATCGGGAGCCCCGAGCACATCTCTAGGCAAATCCTTTAGGTTCCTCAAGAACATGAGTCAGGAGCCCTGGGCACATCTATAAGCACATCCCTCAGGGCCTCTAGGGACAAGTATCAGGAGCCCTGAGCACATCTTTAAGCACATCCCTCAGGGCCTCTAGGGACAAATATCGGGAGCCCTGAGCACATCTATAAGCACATCCCTCAGGGCCTCTAGGGACAAGTATCGGGAGCCCTGAGCACATCTTTAAGCAGATCCTTCAGGGCCTCCAGCGACAAGTATCGGGAGCCCTAAGCACATCTTTAAGCATATCCCTCAGGGCCTTTGGGGACAAGTATCGGGATCCATAAGCACACCTCTAAGCATATCCCTCAGGGCCTTCAGGAACACGTATCGGGAGCCCTGAGCATATCTTTATCTTTTAGCCATATCTCTCAGGGCCTTTAGGGACAAGTATTGGGATCCTTCAGCATGCTATTAAGCACATCCCTCAGGGCCTTTAGGGACATGTACCAGGAGTACTGATGTGCACCACAGTGACAGTTGGAGTTGGTGGCATTCATGCTTTCAAATCATACATCTCAGGGAGGGATGTATGAACAAACTCTTCACGGAAGCATTAGCGCTTCGCAAGCAAGCCGCACGATGCCCTTCATGTCATGGCCGCAGCAGGGCTGTTTTGTCCTATGCGTGCTGCCTGCAGTAGGGTCTTGCTTGGGCTGCATGGAATGTTTGTAAAGCGTGTTGGATGCAGCATGCCAAGCATCAGTCATACCTGCCTGCCTGTTTGTGTGTGTGTGTGTGTGTGTGTGTGTGTGTGTGTGTGTGCGCGCGCGTGTCCAGTAAGCCTTAGAATACTGACGGGTCCTGATCAAGTTTGAGCTGCCTCTCCATTCATCACTGTCCTCCTGAACTTCTAAGGTTTTGAGCTGACAACAGCTTGCAGGGGGAAAGCTACGCACCTGCAAGTTCCAATTTGCCTGTAGCCTCCAATTTGCCTGTAGCCTGCAATTTGCCTGTAGCCTCCAATTTTCCTGTAGTTTCCAATTTGCCTGTAGCCTCCACTTTGCTTCAAGCTTGATCCCATGGAGCGGACTGACTCTTGAGACTGCCTGGAACTATTCCTTGTTTTTCCTGACTTTTTCCTGACTGGCACGTGGTGTAAACTACAGCCTGTTTATTAAGAGCAGGATCAGTCCTTGCGTAATGCACCTCCAGGTCCAACACCTGAACAGGAAAGGCATGTACGCTTGCGCAAATTCACAAATATTATCACTAAAAGAAAGGGTATCAGCCCTTGTGTGGTGCACCTCCAGATCCAAATACTGAAAAGAAAGGGTAGCAGCATTTGCGCAATTTCTCATCTCTTTTTCATCGGCAATCTGGGCGAGAAGAAGGTAAATGCTTAGTCCCATGAGGAAATGAACCAGAATTTGACAAGGCCCTTGACCCAGCATTTCACAAGGCCCTCAAGAAACTGTTACCTGAGACCGCCCCCCTGCCAACATGCCGTACAGCAACATCATGTGGGACATCCTCGGGCATGCTCAGCGTTGTAGGCCCTGCGCCATTTGTACAGCAATGTCATGGGGTTGGAAGCAGGAATCAATACATACATGGGAAACGTCCCAGGGGATGATCAGCGTCGCAGGCCTTGCGCCATTTGTACAGCAATATGATGGGGTTGGAAGCAGGAATCAATACATATATGGGAAACGTCCCAGGGGATGATCAGCGTCGCAGGCCTTGCGGCATTTGTACAGCAATGTCATGGGGTTGGAAGCAGGAATCAATACATACATGGGAAGCGTCCCAGGGGATGATCAGCGTCGCAGGCCTTGCGGCATTCCAACAGCAGGCGCATTCGCTTGTCAGGCTTGACACCCCCTCTCTCTATTAAAATCCTCTGGCGGGACAGCACTTCTTCTTATGCCGTCTTGCTGTCCCACCTAAGTTACACCAGGTCGGTTATTGAGAAAATCCAGCACAAGCATTACTTTCATATTTCCTTCCATACATACAAACCTGCCATGTTCTTAACAGTTTTCCTCATTCAAGGCACATGCGGAGCGCAGAGGCCAGTGCGCGCTGTCCTTGATTGCTGGTAAGCAAGCTGCCTTCTCCCCTAGGAGACCAGCGTGCGCTTCTAATACAACAAAATAGATCGCAGCAATCAGAGATGGCCTACTCAGCACCAAGTCAGGGCGATGCGGGAGATGCTGCAAGTGATAGAAGCAGCAAACAAAGCGACTCCACCCCTTTGAAGCAGAGCTGCAAGGAGCTGTCCTGTAGCATTGCACGCACGTTGAGCAATCTCGCCACCCTTAGCACCCTCATCAATTGATGTGGTGAATGGGGGATGTGCATTCACCTTGGGGTTTAGCAGAGCCAGGTGTTGCACGCACAATTGTTGCTGGCACACCTAAGCGTGTGCACAAGCAGGCAGCAATGAGGGCAAGCGCCAAGGGGGCTCCCTGCAGGAGGAGGAGTAAACACAGCGACAAGTTTGCATTTGCGACCCCCACTCCATTTTATTCTAGCCTGGAGTTGTGCACAAGCAGGTAGCAATGAGGGCAACGCCAAGGGGCTCTCTGCAGAAGGAGAGGTCAATACGGTTAGTGTACATTTATAACCTCTGTCCTGTATTGTCCCAGCCTAGGCGTGTGCACAAGCAGGCAGCATTGAGGACAAGCGCCAAGGCAGCTCCCTGCAGGAGGTAAGGTAAAGCACGGTTATTGCTCGCATTATAACCTTTATCTCATTTGCTTTCAGCCTAGGCAGGTGCACAAGTAGGCGAATATGAGGGCAAGCGCCAAGGGAGCTCTCTGCAAGAGGAGATATAAAGCATGCAAAACTGCACTTTGGTAGCAGAGAAACTCTAAAAACATGCATATCTGGGGAAAGCATTAAAGGGGATTCCCGCAAAATATTGGGGGATGAGTGCACCAAAAAATTGCAACTAAAATAGCAGAAAATATTGTGTAGCATACACAATGAGGGCATGCATCAAGGGGGGCTTCTGCAGAAGGAAAGGTGAGAACGGCAAGTGTAACATTGCAACTTCAATGGCATAGGACACCTCGCAACATACAAAACATGGCATGTGTGCCTGTGCGTGGTGCATGCTCACAGCTAGAAGCAGAGGGGATGGGAGGGATGCAAAGGTACAGGCCCTGCTGCTGATGGTATGCTACCTTTCTGCTTCATACAGGAGAAATTCCAACAAATGTAACCATCAAAAAGCTTACAACCATAGGCGTTACAACAAGAAAAAAACTTCTATGGCTGGACAACAACAACAGTTTGCAATTCAGCAGTTCAAACCGGCTACATTCACGCTTGGCATTTAACTCACACTCTATATGAATAGGGGTGTTCTGTCCTCTGTGTTGTCAAATAAACTTGCGCACTTGCGCAGAAAATAGGGGAGAATGCATGAGTTGGTTGCTGAGACAGCAGGCTTCCTTGTTGCTGTGTTGTATTTGCCGTGTTGCTGAGGCAGCAGCCTACTTTCTATAGCTAACTGCAAGAACTCCAAGGATGTGGATCAGGTTTCACAGATACCAGGCACTCGCATCTGTACAAATGTTTGGAAGTTTGTACCCTCCATTCTTTATTATGCTCATTCAGGCTTCCAAAAAGCATGTTGTTTCAAGTCAGGATCGGTACATCTAAATCCTGCAATTCTTGCATACATCAACCTTTGCATGATCAGAGGAAAAGCAGAGGAGCAACAACAGAAAGCAGAATCACAGGAAATAAACATTATGGCGTACCTTCCGTCGGTGTAACACCTCTTGGAGCATGAGCGGTGCAAGGCCATCATACACCCACTCTATAGGCTCGTGCTTCAGCTTCAAGTGCTGGTACAGCAGAGTCTGTATGGCCAAAAACTGCTGCTGCTGCTGTTGCTGGTGCTGCTCCTCATTTATGTGATGTATGTTTGACACCTTGCCTTGCTTCTGCTGCTGCTGCTGCTGCTGCTGCTCATGCATACCAGGCAATGTGCTGGAAGAAGGTGCAGACTTGTCGACCTGAACTGAGCCCTTAGAGAAATCCCCTGCTCCCACTAAGGGAAACACACTGGGCCCTGCTTGCCCTCTTATGGCATCTGCGCAAGAGTCCAGATGTTCATGTAAGGAACCCTGCAAGCCACAAGCAGGGAGTGGCAACATTCGTTATGCCGAGAGGCAAACAGAGAAGCCAGCAGCAGTTGCGCTGCCGTCCCAGTGTTCACTCAAAACTTCAAAGCTACCTGCGAGCCAAAAAAGTCACCTTTACTGGCAG
>OU611763.1:5440377-5442877 GCA_914767535.2 Dunaliella primolecta | reverse complement strand
TCGCTTGTGAACCAGATGGAAGGCTTGGCATTCCCAACAAAGGAATGGCGTGCCTTTCATAGTCTCTCAAACATTGCAACAAGGACTCTTGAAGCTTTGCTTGCACGCTTCTCTGCATCGACTCAGAACGAATCAAAATCAAAATTGTTAGCACAATACGTATTTTGTCCGCATGAACACCGTAATATACGATGGTTGTTCTATCTTGGGTTGCCAAAATTCACCAAATTGCGCCCTGTACCCTGCCTTTCCACCCAAAACACCACAGCTCTCAAAAAGATGAGCTGTATCAGCTTGTTCGTGCAATAAGTCCAAAAGATACCTGCATGTAATGCTTGCTCAACGGCCAAGCAAAGCTACCTGTGAAGCAATGTATGCGCTCGCCACGAGTAGAAGCCCCAACTTTGCCACTTGCGGGCAGTAATCGGGCAGAAATAGAAAAGGTTCTGGTTTGAAGTGCAATGTGATGCAAGATGATCACAAGTGCCTCTTTCCCCCCGTTCGGGCACTCCCCTCACCGTGCAAAAAGAGGGATCATGGGGTACCAGCTTGAATTATTAGGAGTCCTCGGAAGAAGCCTCTTTTCTGAATTGTTCTATTTCTTTTCTCCTTGCACACATGAAAAGCAGAAATGCCTTGCGTTTCGGCTTGCTGGCAAGGATCTAGATCTGCAGCACAGGGGGTCTCGAAAAGCAAATGATGAGATACTAAAGAAAAGTACAGCATTAGTGAATAAGAGAGGTGCATAAGACAGGCATGGACAAATACCACAAGATGCTAGATTGTTGTTTGCAAATCAATTGAGACAAAAAAAACCTGGTAGGGATCCACATCAAAATGCAGCTCAAAATTTTATCAGATGCGATGTGATTTCCTGCTCTTATGGTGATTTTGCAGCAGCAGGACTGCTGGGAAGTTATAACAATCACAATACTTTTTCCTATGTGAAAAGAAAAGAAAACCACGCAGGCAGTGAAAACACTCCTCACATCCATCAAGGAAAAGAGGATATCTAGGGTCGAGGCACGTGCACCGTGTATCCCCTTCACCAAGAGAAGCAAAGGAAAGAAGTTGATGGGAACCAGGAGGGTTACTTGCAGTACCCCTTGCCTGATCTTGGTGATGAGAGCTGAAAGAAGTGTTTTAAGAGCGCATCAAGTTTATAAGAGTACTGGAAAGAATGAGCATGAAGCTTCAGAGCAAGCTTGGTGGCTTTATGATTGTCAAAGCCAAGCTCTTTAAGAGGCTCCAAAGTGTGAGGGGTGTAGATGAACCCGCCCACACTTAATGAAATGGTATGGAGGGTGACCTGATCTGTGGCCCTTGAAAAATCACGACAGAGATCGCAGTGCTGCTGCTTAAAGGCCTTGAGCTGACTCTTGGGCCTAGTGCCTCCGCAGCATTTGACCTCCACAAGACGGATGTGCTTCTGTCCTGGGAGGAGCTGACTAGGGTGATGGACCTTGCAAGCAGGTGGAGTGGCAGTGGCTGGCGCTGAGTGCTTCCTGTTCCCCCTGTGCCCCCCTCTACTTCTGAATGGATGCCGGAAATGAATTCATTCGAATTTTTTTTGTTCTTTTGATTAGAACAATCATCTTGCATCAGGGCGACTAGATGTGAGCCTTTGTTTGTGAAAATGTTTCAATTTGTTTTCACCTCCATTTTGTAACCACAATGCGCACTATTGAAAACAAGAATGATCCTCACAGCCAGGTTCTAGAGCCGGGTGCCTCTAGCAACTCTCCAGATCCCCTCTAGCCCTTCTTTTTTCTGCTCTGTGGTGGAGGGACTTACGGCTCTTTTGAGCCTGTGTGCCTTAATTGATGTGCCTTAATTAATGAGGGAGAATTTCCTCTGCCTACGTGGTTTTCCTATTTCTGTTCTGTTTTACCTTCATGGGGAGGCATCGAGTCCTGGAAATCTTTCTGTTTGACAGTGCAGTACTGCTCAAAGAAGCAAAGGAAACGTATTTTGCCGGCACGTGCTTGAGATTCACTCTTTATTTAGAGAGCACTACGATCACATCAATATTGAGCAGACCATGATCCGAACACAATATGATTCCTGATAGGAATGGCTGAAAAACAAGGCTTGCTGCTTTGTACATCAAAAACAAAAGAGCATGTCCTTCAGAAAGCTGTCTTAGGAAGAAGCGAGACGTCCAAAGAACTCAGTACTCTGTCGGGAATGGTCCCTCGGCCGGCAGCCCCTCCACCTGTCTTCTATGGGTTGGGATCTCATCGCTCATGCGGGTGATCCTGTGCACAGTCACCAAGTTTAAGCAATTTTAACACTTAAGAGCTAAAAGAACATCTGGATGCATGTACAAGGCACGAATGCAAATTCTGCATTTTAAAAGCACAAGCAAGGTTTCATGGTGGCTGAGCATTCATGATGGTAGCGTGCATCTGCACGTTGCAAGCGATGTGAGCATTTCTACCTTTTGGAAGTGCAAAATGTCATGTGCCATTAATGAGAAAAAGTACGTGCCTGTTTGAAA
>OU611763.1:5387877-5435377 GCA_914767535.2 Dunaliella primolecta | reverse complement strand
ACGATCTGCGCTGCCAATGTCCATGGAGGCAAGGCCTGCCCCAAAAGGGCCTTTGCTGACACCTTTAAGGAGGATTCTGCTGGCAATGTTGTGACGCTCGGTTACTATATTTGATATGGTGGAGTGCTTACATCCTGAAAGAATGTGAAGGGCACTTTCTGGCTCCCCACAGAGGGGACATTGTAGGCTGAAGGACATTTTAAAGCGCACTGCATGCTTTTGATTGAAGAGGGTACCTGTGCGGTAGTTGAAAACGTTTCGCTTCATTCTAAAAGGAAGTTTTGGCATGGTCCAGAAGGCATTGCTAACCTTTTTATGGACTGTAGGAAGTAGGCTTTGATAGTAAGAGTAGTATCCTGCCTCTGTGTTAGCGTTTCCATGTCTGTGCTTTGAGTGCATGTGCGCCCTCAGAGCATCACAAAAGTTGGAAAAGTGTTTAAACTTAGGGGCAGGCGAGTCAGGGCGTTCTGATGTGCTTGCATGGGGGCGGGCAGTTTCCTCAAAGGCAAGCCAGGTGGTGTCATGGAAAGGATTTCCTCCAAGGTTGACACAGGGGAAGGTTGTGTCTGCAGGGGTGTCATCACCCTGAATAGCTGAGCCTGTTGTTTGGCAATGGCATCTGCGCATTCGTTGCCCGCAATTCCCTATTTATCCCCTATTCTTTTTTTAATTATGCCTTAGCCCTAGTTATCCTCTATCCTCAAGTAATGAAGTCCCTTTGTAAAGCTGCATGTGAGCTTTCTTGCACTGCAAGTTGCAGCGTATTAATGCACTGAATTTTTCCGATTTGCATCCCTCCCTCAATCTGTTTGGTTTGATTGCAGGCACCTTTTTGCTACATATATGCATGTGACGCTTGTCCCGATACCCCTGCCTTGGTCCTTTCTTTACCTAAGCAAGTTGTAGGTAATTTGAGCAGGTTTGGGCTTCTGTGCTCGTGCTTTAAAGCCTTTAAAGCCAACTGAGTTGAACCAGCTTTTTGGCAGGATGGAACTTCTGTGCATGACAGGTGCTCTTGCATTTGCAATGCATTTGTATTTCAAGCCTCGACTTGAGATGAAGCATATGCTCTTTTTTATTGCACTGAGGAGTAATTTGCACTGTGCATCTCTATTTATAGCTATTTCCTAGGCTAGCAGTTTCTATTTCAGGTTTGGCATTCCATTGGGACCTATATCTGTCTGGCAAGATGAAAGGAAGTGGTTATTCCTCATAAAAGAAAAAGCAAAAGAAAAGAGCACGTAGGCAGTAAGAACACTCCCTACATTAACTGAGGGAAAGGAGGCACATGGGCTGAGCCCATTGGGCTCAAAGAGCCGTGAGTCTCCCCCACCAGAGGGTATGAGGGAAGCTCGTGTGGGTCTGGTGGGTCTCTAGCAGCACACAGCCCCAGGGCAGTGCCCTGAGGGCACCAGAATCATAACGAGTGTTTTTGTTTTTGATGGCACGTCTGGTTGAGGTAAGTGCATATTGCACAGAATGGGCATGGAGCTTTCGTGCGAGTTTGGTAGACCTTTGCGGGTCAATCCCTAGTTTCTCTAATTGATCCAGGGTATGGGCAGTATAGATAGTCTCACCCACACCTAGAAGGATTGTGTAAAGAGTGATCTCAGCACCTTGAACTTCAACTTGAAGTTGTTTGCACAGTTCACTGTGTTGTTGCTGTGAGGCTTCTTAGTGGGCACCAGGCCTTGTATCTTCACAAGTGGATATCGCGGTTTTGGATGCTCAATTCATGACACTGTGCAAGGCAAAGAGTGCATTACCTGGAATTGCCCTTCTCAGGATTGAACAGGCTTGCGCACTCAATCCCACCACCTGTTTATTTCTGCAACACCTAGTGTGCATCACGTCACGTCACGTTATCACGTGCATCACGATAGGCACATGATAAGCAACCCCTACTCAGAACTCCTCAATGCCTACCCGCACCTTTGCTACAAGCTCGGGACCATTCCAAAAAGCAAACTTACCTATGACAAACCCCAATCCTGGGCCAGCCAGGAAACTGTCCTCCCCCAGCATACCTGGGCCCCTCCCGGGACTTACAAATTATTGCAGTCTGGAATACGGCTGCAAGAGTTCACTTGAATATTCAGAACCATACCTGGCTTCAGGTTCTAGCCAAAGCCATCCCAGAGGCCAAGTGGATTATCAAGAATGTTAGCAACCACCCCATCCAGAATACAAGACATAGAGTGATGCTCGGCTTAAGGAAATGTGAAAAACTCCCCCTAGACATGAAACAGATTTCCAAGGGCCCCCAAATATCCTCCTCAGACATTACCGTCCAAGCTCCTTGTCAGTCCCATCCCAACCTCCAGCTTAAAGTTGCAGATTGGATGTCTTGGGCCTACATAGACGGCAGTTGCCAGGCCCAGAACGGCAAGACAGTTATAGGGGCAGGTGTGTACCATCCTATGAGTGACCCACAAAATCTAGTTGAACCTAATGGCGCTGGTATTACCAATACCATGGCTGCCATTGCTGCTGCACTCACTCATAATTACACACATATTGCCACACATAGCCTCAGCTGACTTCACCAACTCAGAAAGCAAATCCTGTACCCAGAGAAGCACAGACATCACGTGCAAGGAGATGTTCTGAAGATGATTTCAAACCTTGCCCGAGCCTCTCAAGATCACATCTTTTTCTACAAGGTCAAGTCTCATGCTGGAATAGCTGGGAATGAATGTGCAGATCAGGTTGCTAAATACCAGGCCTCCCTCAAACATGATAACCTTAATGATACTTAATGATACTCCAGAATCCCTAGCGCTGGCCCAGGAGGAAATCCGTTCCACGATACAATCTGGCTGGCTCGGGAAGAGACAAATTCTATGCCATCTCAATCCCGCCCTTCTTCTCCTCGTCTAAGGCTCCTCTCAGACCTTTAAAATGCTTTGAAATCCCATATGCATGCTAAGCACAAGCTGGGCTATGCTGACAGGAAGACAGGCAACTATACTTATTACCAGAACTTGCTACCTAATGTTAACAAAAGCATCAGCAATGCCTTTTGGAACATGCCCAATCTCTCAACTCGAATGAAACACACTATCTTCCAATACCGCACAGGCACCCTACACAATCAGAAACATGCAGTCCGATATAAAAGATCCACTAGCCTTACATGCCCCCTACCTGATTGCCATGACATGGATAGCGCTCTCCACATCCCATCTGGCTGCCAATGCCCCATCATGCGTAACATGGTAAGTGAGCGTCACAATATTGCTTGCAGGATGATTTTGAAACTGGTCAGTGAAGGCTCTTATGGGGCCAATCTTGTGCAGTTGGATGCGGGCAACACAAACCGTTTGGCCCAGCACGACCTGCAAGTCCCTGAGCAAGTCTCTATTCGTGCTGTACCTTCCAACCTCTTGAAACCCACGATTCCTATTCACACCAGACGCAACTCAAGCCGCCCTGATGCAATCTTGGTCACTCCTCACCCAACTAACCCAAATAGACCACCCACTCCACCCTCAAACCGGGTACTGCGCAGCATGGGGAGTAGCACAACTCCAGCCCGCCATATCCATCTGATAGAAATGAAATACTGTGAAGATACGAGGCCTGGTGCCCAGCTAGAAGCCTCACAGCAACAACACAGCGAACTGTGCAAACAACTCCAAGGTGCAGAGATTACTATCCACCCAATCCTCCTGAGTGTGGGTGGGACTATTTACACTGCCCATACCCTTGATCAATTCAAAAAATTAGGAGTTGATTCACAGAGGTCTGAAACACTTGCAAGAAAACTCCATGCCCATTCTGTACAATTTGCGCACAAACTTACCTCTACCAGACGTGCCATTGAAAATAAAAACACTCATCATAACACTGGTGCCCTGGAGCAGCGTGCTGCAAGAAACCCACCTGATCCACATTAACTCCCCTCTCATCTTCTGGTGAGGGAGACTCACGGCTCTTTGAGCCAATGTGTCTCTCTTTCCTTCAAGGAAGTTAAGTTAATTGATGTAGGGATAGTTTTCTCTGCCTACGTAGCTTTTTCTTTTTCTTTTTCCTTTCTATGCCACGTTCTGGGTGTGTCAGCATGCCTGAAATGCTGTGCCTGAGTTTAATGTTTTTGCATGGTCCTTCAGATAGAACTGATTTGGTTAGAGACGCATTTTTTGCTTTAGCTAAGCTGGCTTTGTAGGCAGGTGCAGCTACGCAACCTTCTCCTTCCCTCACCAGGGTTATGGTAAGTGTTTTTGTTTTCAATGGCACGTCCGGTTGAGGTAAGTTTGTGTGCATTTCGCACAGAATGGGCATGGAGCTTACGTGAAAGTTTGGTACACATTTTGCATGTCAATCCCTAGGTTCCTGGTTTGATGAAGAGTTTTCATGGGACTTATGGGACATCGCTATGTCCTTAGGCTCGTGTAACAAAAAATGGAGGAGTAAGGGCATTACAGACAGTCCCACACATCCAGAATGATTGTGTGGAGAGTGATCTCAGCACTCAGGAGCTGGAATTTGCACTGTCATGCTGGATCACTGTTACTGCTTACTTATTTACTGTTCATGAAGCAGGTAATGGTTGCTGCGTTGCACTGTGCGGGGTTTCAACACGGCTACGCCCAGGGTAGCTATTAGTCATGCAATCAAGGGACATGCTAATTAGTTGTGTATTAATGAGTATTAATTATAATCTATTAGGGCACCCAAGAAAACAATTTCAAAGCACCTGCCCAGCAAAATCGAGACCTAGCCTTCTCAAAGGGGCCTGCTCGAGCTCTTGACAGGGCTCAACTGTAGCATATATATATATATATATGTATATATATATATATATATATGTTGCGCAGGAACATGTGGGCTATTGAAGGTGATCAGCCCTCCAGTATTGCTAGATGGTATGAGTTATGTGCTTATTTTGTTAGGCAATAAGCCCCTTTCCCACAATTACAGGTGTGCCTTACTCCCCATTACTGACCATTTCAGCAATTACAGCAGTGGTGCGCACTGCGCTCTTAGTATGCTCTCGCTCCCAGACAAGTCACAAAACCTAATTTAGGTTCGTGCTTGTTGTGTCTTTCAGTCTGTGCACAAGATGGGCATGCTCCTCCAAAGCCTGGGTACATATGATGCATCTCCCTACCTTTGCTTGTCAACATTGTCCGTGTGAAGCACATCTGGAGAGAGATAGAGAAGATCCAAGATTTCAAACACTTGCTTGTCTGTTTGTTTTGTTCAAATGAACATTCCGGCAACACGTGTTGGCCAATTTTCACGTGTTGTGTATTGTGTATCTGTAAACGGGGTGTAAAGACAAGAATTGCATGCACGTAGCTTAACTTGTTGCCTTGCAAGTTTCGGCACATCAATAAAAATAATTTGAACAGTAAGCCACCACTACAGCAAGCCCCAAAGCCGGGCATTGCTTCCCCAAGGGCGGAGTGGTACAACGAGTGTGCAGGGCAGCAGCTGAGCCCAGCAGCAGCGGTCGACATCTCGTGCACGTCTCCGCACACGAGCAGAGGCAAGCTGTACTGCCACCGACACCACCATGTCTGACAGGGTGCAGTCCAATGACGTGGAGCGGGGCAGCGGAGGAGGGGGCCTGGGCTCAAAAATCGCCAACATGTTCAATCCCAGCGCATCACTGCCCTCTGCGGACACCAACAAGGTGGATGCGATGGCGAACGAGTCCATCCTTGCCAAGTACGAGGACAGCAAGGGGCCAATGGGTGCCTGGGCGAGGTGGCACCTCAGCGCGAACAAGTGGGTAGTAGGGTCGCGCCGCGTCAAATGTCGGCTGTACGGTCGTTGTCCGTGCTGGCTGCTTGCGCTTCCTTGTCCGTTCCCTCGCGCTCACAGTTAAGGGGCACAACACCAAGAACGCGTGACTCGATGGAAATATCACATTTTCTCACCCACGTGACATGTTTTGCCACCTCGACTCTCGCTGCCAACGTGCATGGCCGCCTCCGAACTGTGCGCGCTCCGTGGTGGCTGGTCAGTCCATCAAGGCTCACTGAGATGACGCATTCTTCTCCTTTTTTCTCCTTGTGCAGGCACGCATGCACACACACACACACACACACACACACACACACACACACACACACACACACACACACACACACACACACACACACGTGTGCGTGCAGGAAGCTCACGGCAGGATGGGTGAGTTGCTGCGTCCTCTTCAACATGGTTGGACGGCAGTCAAGACAGCTCTATCAAGGAAACCTGCAGTTAGTATCTCTTAGAGCCTGCAACAACTCAACAACAGCCAAGACAGCTCACTATAGAAGTCCTGCAGTTGGCTGAAGTTCCGGGTTTGCTGCTTGAACCTGCTCTAAAGTGCCAGGCTCCTGCGTAGCTCAAGCTGAAGTTCTGTAGCTTGAACCTGCTCAAAAACGCCAAGCAGCATGCACTCGTATGTGGCAAATCCATTAATCAATGGTGTGCTTACTTGACCACCATCTCCTCATTGTCTGTCCCTCATGTACAGATTGGCCGCTACTTTGAGTGCGATAGGCGCTTGGCTACTGTCTTCTCAGAGCTCAGGGCTGGTATCATCTGCTTCCTCACTGTAGCCTACATCATTCCAGTGAGTATCCCGCCTGCATTCGTATGCACATGCTGCGCTGGACTGCACGCAGTGCCGCTGGCATCACCTGCTTTCTCACTGTTGCCTACGTCATTCCAGTGATTGACTCGCCTGTGTTTGTACGCCGTGTCTCGCACTTCTTGCACTGCTGCTGGTCTTTACCCAAAAGCAATTGTTGCCACCAGTGCTTGCCATCATGGTCTGTCAGGCTTCCTTGGCTGTGGACAGTACTAGAGATTCACCTGTGCTTCCCTGGTGTGCAGGTGAACTCTGGCATCCTTGCTGCGACAGGTGGCAGCTGTGAGCCTTCTGAGGAGTGCACACCTGAAGCATATGAAAGAGATGGAGATGGCTGCAAGTTTTATGATACAGGCTACGAAGCATGTGTGGCTGACGTCCGGAAACAATGTGAGTCATGAGGGAAAGTTTTCTTTGGTCATTTAAGTGTACTTTGATCAGACATTGAGGCTGGAAAGGTCTACCAGGTCAGTCTCGACTGCCAAACTCTCAATCTCAGGTGCAGGCGTGGATGCTGCCTGGGTAGAGGTGTTTTCCCCCCTCTTTTCCCTGCCCATCAGTTTCATGTCAGCAGCAGTTCCCCACTTTTTTGTGTCGTCTCCTCCCTTGCTCCTTACAGTGGAAGTCTAAAGCATCTCAGCATATCAGGATAAATACCTCTTTGCCAAGTGGGAATGCGCATTCTTCCTCAAAATGTTGTGTGGAAGCACTCCAACTCTTCTGTTGATGCCAGCACACCCTGCTGCAAGAGTCCGGGTTTGCATGGAACGAACCTGAGCCACTGGCTTTTCTGGGTAGAGCTGAAGGTCTTTAGAGGGTTTTGCTGCTTGGGTTTTCGATGCTTGCAATCCCCATTTTTTGAGTAAATTTCTTGCGGACAAATCGATCATAGCTCTTGAGGGGGCGCCCAGTAATTTGAAACTGGCACTCTTTTACCTTACGATGTGGGTGAGGCCATGAAGACCTGAGTCAATGCTCCCTGCTTGAACAGTACAATGTGTCATCTGTGCTGCCACGACCTAATTTCCACTGTAACCCTGCCCATTTCATGCGTCTCACAGTGATCGCGTCGACCTGCATTGCGGCAATGATTTCCACATTCATCATGTCCATCTGTGCACGAATGCCGATGGCGGTGGCACCAGCAATGGGTAAGTGGTCACACATTTTTGTCAGGATTGAAGGAAAGCTTGCACTGCAATCATTCTGTCATGACTCAGAGATTCAACTGTAGCAAATGCTACTCCAGCAGCAAATGCCACAGTCTTCTGCGGAAGCAAATGCGATTATCTTTTATAGTGCAAGTGCCAGAACCTTCCGTGGTGCAAATCGAGAATGGTTAGACAAGTAAACAGCATAGCTCACTTCAATGAAAAGAAAAGAGGGGAGGGTTTCACTAGTGTACCTTGCAGAGACAGTTGTTCCAGCAAAGTGGAAGCTGTTTATCTTTCTTTACTCCTGTTTTTGTCCACGTTTGCTCGTTTACCTACCATCCAAGAAAGTCATCCAACCTTCCTTGTGGCTTCTTTCACAGGCATTAATGCATACTTCGCGTACACTGTTGTGGGCTTCCGCGGGACTGGTCTCATTGGCTACAAGCAAGCTTTGGCTGCTGTATTTATTGAGGTGCGGAAGTGCTGCCTGCCCACGCATAAGAGCCTACGTTATCTGTCCCATAATAGTCGTGTTATCTTGCGGTATCCAGGTGACTGGGACACTGCTGTCCATGGCAGACAACTTAGTAGCATTTGTTTAGCACTGAATGTGCAAAAATATCACTGAAATGAAAATGTGCGGTTATTGGGAGTCGTGAGGCGTGGATTTTGACGACGACGTATCTTTCTGCTCTTTACTGCACATCATGAATCTTTGGTCTGCCAGCTCTGAGTTCAATCAAATTCGTGTTCCTGCAGGGCATCATCTTCCTGTTCCTCTCTATCTGTGGCCTGCGCGTGAAGTTCCTTGAGCTCATCCCTAAGTAAGTTGCAGCAGACACAGCGGGTACATTCGGTTGTTTAAACCCCAAAGGCCTGTAACATGATAGCGCGTCTGGGGCTCCATGAGGGAAGGCCAGTTTTTCTTTTTTGGTGCTATAGCTACCGATTGCTACAAAATCCCAATAAATCCAGACAAAAATGATGAAATCCAGGTTTCTCAGGACTAGATTTAGCCTATAATTTAGATCTTGGGATGGAGAGGCTGTGGTGAAGAGAGGTGGAGGAAAACATTGAAATGCCTTCCTGAGCCACGAAAGAAACACAAGAAGTTTCCCTATGTTGCAATCCAGCTAAGTTTGGAAATCTTTTTTTTCTCTCTGGCTTGTTGCCTTCTATCCCTTCTGCCTATGCCTGTGTGCAAGCATCTGAGTTTGATCATTTGTGTGAACTGAACCTAATGGGAGGACGTATGAAACCAACAGAGGCTTTCTGCCCCTCGATACAGTGAACATCCATTTTTGTACCCAGTTACAGCCTTTCTTTTGCTCCAACAAACACTCTTAAGAGCTCGGTGGCTGTGAAGGTCATTGGCATTCGAGTAAATAATATATTCGTCACCATTCCTGCAGGCACATTCTGTACTCTACGACAGTGGGCATTGGGATGTTCCTCTCCTTCATTGGATTGCAATCTGAGGTGAGTCCAGGACAAGATAAATGTCCCTGTTGCTCATAGGATTGCAACATGAGTCCAGTTCACCCAGAGAATTGCAACATGAGTCCAGTTCATGTCCCTGTCCATTCATAGGGTCAGTATGAGGCTGCAGTTTTGAACCTAATAGAAGGGCAGATCTCACTGTCTTTCCCACTATCTCCCCTCCTGCTTTGTCCACATCTTGTGTGCTGAGCAAGCAATGCCTCTGTTGCTTAGTTGCTGCAACTGTTGTGCCTGGCCTGCTTGTCTCACCAACTAACTCTGATTGTCTGGTCCTCCTGTGTGGAACCATCTGTGCAGAACGGAGTTGGACTGGTGACAGCAGAAGGGGCCACACTTGTCACGCTTGGCGGATGCCCTAAGGAAAACCAACATCCCATTTATACGATCGATCCTGACGTTGCAAACTTTGAAAGCATTTGGTGGGTTCCTGGGACGAACTAAAGACTGTGGGGCATCCCGTGGTGCCCCTACCTTGGTTTGCCTGTCGGTTGCTTAGTTGGCACGCTAAAAGCAGCAGTAAATCATTGCAATGCCAGGTCTGGTGCAATGCCCATATGTTTCTGACAGTGCAGCTCAAATCTGTAATGACCTTTGTATTGTTCGAGTTCACACAGGCACTGTTGTGTCTTAAAAATGCCCACTGCAACAACAACTAAAGAATAAAACCCGCCTCAACTGCAGTGGTGGTGGCGAAGCTGCCTTCAACCTTGGCCCTGCAGGCCCTAACTATGCATGCAACGGAGGACAGTTGCAGGCCGGCACCTTGTGGCTGGGTTTTATGTCTGGGTAAGCTTGACGCTCCATTTTTAGAGTCCCATGTCTGGGTATGCCGATGCTCTTTTAAGGAAAACCTCGTATATTTGATCTTTTGCTGAGTGCTGAAGATGTAGATTAACAAGATCGTACAACTCTTCCCCTGCACGTTGCTCCTTGTCGGCAGCTTGCCTCTTGTCTAGTGTCTGTTGCTCCCCCTAAGTGTTCAGATACTTGCTGAGCTTGTCATGTCTGCTCACTGTGCTGGGGCAATGGCTTGCGCTTGCAGAGTCATGATGACAGTGCTAATGATGAAGGGTATCCACGGCTCCATCCTGTTTGGCCTCCTGTTCTGCACGTTTGTGTCTTGGATTCCTGGCCACGGAGCCTCCTACTTTACCGCTCCTGGCTATGATAAAGAAAGCGTGATTGGGGTCCGTGCTGGTCTGGATGGTCGCCAACGCTATGACTACTTCAGGGAGGTGGGTGTGCTGCTTCATTGCACCGCTTGATCATCTGTCTAGTTTGTGTTGGAAGACTCTCAGCCTTAAAACTCCCTCCTGGATCCCTGAGCTGAGTGTTGCATGCCGCGTGTGCTTCAGGTTCTTGCAGGTCACATTCCTCTCTGAGAACATCGCAGCTTGTTTGGAGGAAACAGATGTTGCCTGACTCAAGTCTCTGCATGCTTGCCCTGCACCCTGCATGCGTCCATAAACAAGAGCATTATGCACACACACACACACACGCACACACATTTTTAACAGGGTGCTGAATTGCCTTACACCTCTCGTACGGGAGGCGTCCTTGAGTTCTCTGCCCTCAACCGTGGTGATGTGTGGGCGGCCCTGATCACCTTCCTGTACCTGGATTTCCTGGATGCCACTGCAACTTCGTTTGCACTTGCGCAGCTGGTTGCAAAGCAGGTATGCTTAATGTAAACTGTAAGTACACTGCGCAGCTGTTTGCAAAGCAGGCATATGCTTGAAAGAATTTGTAGGTGCGCTTGCGCAGCTGGTTACAAAGCAGGCATATGCTTGATAGAAATTGTATGTGCGCTTGCGCAGGTGGTTGCAGAGCAGACATGCCTGTCAGGAATTATATGTGTGCTCCCAGGCGTGCTCTACAGGCGCCTTGTTTTCTATATCGAACCTCTTTCAAGACTAAAACATGTGTTTTGTGGAAGAGTCCCACAGCTTAGTCTTTGACTCGTTCTGGCTGGTCCAGCGCCTTGTGTGTCGCTGCTTTGCTGCAGCTTATCAGGAATCACTTCCTACAGCTTGCAGCACCCCTGTCTCATGGATACCCTGAACGCTTGCAGCTCCCCTGTCTGATGGATGCAGGTCCCTGGTTTTATGGATACCCTTGGCCACTGGCCTCGCCAGACCATGACGCTGGCCACCGACGGTATTGCCACGATCATTGGTAAGCCGTATTCATTTGTTACTCAGGGGAGGGGAGGGGTCCTACGCGTCGTGTCTTGTGCAAGGCTGTTGTGTCCCCTGCAAATGTTCATGCCACAATCATTGGTAAGCAAGGGTACTGGGGAGGCCCTTCATATTGATTCGTGTGCAAGGCTCTAGTGTCACCTGCATCTTGGTTGATCATGACACTGGCCACAGTTGGAAATGCCGCAATCATCAGGGAGACGGTGGGGTCATACATGTTAATTCATACTCAAGGCTCTCATCTCTCGTCAGTTGGTTGACAAAACCTGCTTGCACCCATCTCCACACTTGCATTTTCAGCTTTATACATGCTGAACTCAACTCCCTTCTTTTCCTCTCTCTCCGTCTTCAGGCTCTTTGCTGGGTACTTCCCCCTTGACCATCTTTGCGGAATCAGCTGTTGGCATCCGTGCTGGTGGAAAGACAGGCATCACCTCCTTTGTGGTTGCCGTTGGTGCGTGTTGATGATGATATTGACGTGTTGGTGCATGCCCCTGTACATGTGTTTGTGCCTGGTTCTGTGTAAGCTTGACATTCGTAAGTAATCTATGCGAACAAGATGGTGGTTGCTGCTCAACACTTGCTGTTGTCTCACCTCTTCAGCATCCTGGGTGGGTGTCAGTCGTCAAAAGCTAATGAGCTTGCTGTTGTGGTGGCTGGGTACACCAAGAAGCTGCTTTTCCACCTATTGAGAAAACTGGAATTTCTGCACTGCACGCAGGCTTCTTATGCAGCATGTTCTTGGCCCCCATCTTTGGTAGCATTCCACCCTATGCCACCGGGCCTGCCATCATCATGGTCGGCGCACTCATGATGGTAAGACGAGGCAATGAGGATATGGCATGACTCGCTATGTAAGAGCAACTTAAGGTCTGTCCTGTACGAGCATATGCAGTAAGGAATAGGTCAACCCACATACGCTTCATGTTGTGGCAATGAAGCTCTGATGCAGATTGCACCTGTGTGGGGCTCATGGATGTCAACCAAAGTGATTCATGTTGTGGCAATGAAGCTCCTATGGGGATGATGCCTGTGTGGACTCAGGCCTGTCTCATCTCATGTCTGTACCTCTCACGTTTGGGACCCTTGTCTGTGCCCCCTCATGTCTGCACCTCTCACCGTGACACCTGTAGGAGCGCGTGCGCTTTGTGGAGTGGGATGAGCCCAGGCAAGCCATCCCTGCATTCCTGACGATCATCACCATGCCCCTCACCTACTCCATTGCGTACGGCTTGGTCATCGGTCTGCTGGCCACTGGCCTGGTCTGGTTCTGTGACCTGATCTGGGAGACGATCCGCGTGTTGACTGGAAACGGCGAGGGCAAGACAATGCGCCACGTCATGCTGGACTCATGGTCCAACTGGATTGTAGCATTTGGATATGAGGAGGTGAGGCTAAACTGAATTGTTGACTTGCTTGTTGAGCCCATGGGCAGGAGCACTCATTGGGTATATGAGGAGGATGTGTGTCGTCAGGTATGATGAGGTCAGGCCCTGCTGGACAGCTCCAACAGCTTCCTGGCATGGGGTGGTGAGCGTAGAGCCGTTGTTTCTACCGCAGTACTGGGCTCATCTGCCTGTAAGGATTCACTAGACGCCAGCAATAACTGAGACGTCTGAGCCGCTTGTTTGGCCCTATGCCAGGTACCCATAGGCAGGTGGGCCCCACACCAGCCATCATGATCACATTGGGCAAAAAGCCTTGAGCCTAACACACAGGCCACAAAGGCAACTAGTCCACTCTCCGGCCACTGTGATTTCACACAACCCCATTCAAACTGCACTCCCTCATGATTGCTCACATGAGTGTGAAGCCATTCATAAAGTACAGGAGTTTATACACCTTGAAAGGCTGAGGTCCCATGTGCATTGAAAGATTCCCCAGTTAGGCAACCTGAAATACACAAACAGTGTCTGCTGCGCTGACCTGATTTCCACTCCATGCATCCAGCACACTAATTTGGCTGTGCCGGTCCTGCAGGTGTTGATCCGCGACTTGCCTGGTTACGAGCCCAGTGACCACAGCATGATGGACCCCTCTACAATGAACGATGCCAGCGTGAAGAAGCTCAATGCTGCTATTGAATCTGCCCAACAGCAGGAGGACGGGTCCAATAGGCCCCGACCTGCTCAGCACTAATAAACAAATAGTGGTGATCTAATCTGTAAGTATTACCTCCACTTTTGTGATGCACCATGCATATTTGATGGAGTTGTTAATCACTGAGTGCACCATCCACTCTCCGTTTTGCTTAACTGGGGTGTATAATAAGCTCCAGAGTTGAGTCCTATTGAACATGCTCTTTCTCTGTATTCCCGACTTGAGACTCTCATAGCTGCCTGTATAAGCCCAAATGGGTGGGGAAAAATAGGTTGCGGTCCTGCATCTTGTTTGCATGGGAACCTAGACCTGTGTGTTTGGGCTGCAGGCATGTGGGAAAGGGTTATGCAGATTTTTTGTTTGCACAGGTTCCGAACCCAGACTGGCACGCAGGGAGCTTGCTGTGGCCCAAAGGCTGCTACAACCCGACTGAATTTGGAAATCTCTTGGTTTGTTTTGTGTAGATGTGGTAGTTGCCAGACTGACACGCAGGGACCTCGCCGAGGAACTTAGTCTGAATGATGCTTGCTCTGTTGATAACTCTTCTTCATAAGCATGCCCAAGCTCTGTAGTTGTTCGCTTGATGATGGTGATCTTCACTCTCGTCGCTCTTCTTTGAGACCATTTTTTACTTCAACAAATTTATGGGTCTTCGCCCACTTAATGTTTGCCCAGCAAACACTTTCAAGTGTTTCTTTCTTACATATTAGGCGAAATGCCATGTTGACCAAGGTCTTTCTTTCTGTTTGCTAATTATGTCCCCAGCCCTGTTGGTATGGGCAAGGGCTGTTTTTGTTCAGGCTTTCTTCCCCTGGGCACGGCTTGTTGTGCAATCTTGTATGGTCATCACAAACCCCATTGTAACCTTGTATGGTCATCACAAAAGTTCTGATGTAATAGTCTTGAAACAGTTAGGTTTACAAGGATAAGGCCTTGAAACAGTTAGACAATGGTTGTGATTAGATTAAATTAGATCAGACAAGGAGATCTGGACCTAGACTATCTGGCTCATGCTGTGCCTGGTACTCGCCAGCCAACAGCAACATGTAAGCACACACAACAGAGATGAGAGGGGGAGTCACAAGCTGAAAAATAGGCGTAGGTAGTCCTTCCTGACACAGATTTATAGACTTGAATGGGGGGTGCTTCAGCCACACAGTTCATTTAATCGGCTTGTGCTTGGACCTTGCCAGACAGAACGTCCACAAGCATCCAGGAATGAAAGATTAGATTTCATTTGGCTGTTTGGCTTGTGGCTGGTCTCTGCCAGCCAAAAATAAATCCATAAGCCCAGACACAAAACGTATGGAGACATACAAGGATAAGGCCTCCAGTCAAGATTTAGATTTTTACACAGGGTGACCTTCAGCCAGCCTGTTCGGCTGATCGGCCTGCGACTGGTCCTCACCAGCCAACATAATGTCAATAAGCTCAGAAACAAACGAAAAAAGCTTGTTGTTGTGTTGCAAGAGGAAATCAGGAACATCCTGGACACTGGCTTGTTGTAAAAAAGGTTGCTCCATTGGAAAATCACCGGAGAAACAGTTGAACAGGTAAGTGTACTTTCTTCTCAAAGCACAAATATCTGCGTCTCTGCACACCAAAAGGGCATGAGCCTCATCTTGAATCTCATCACAAGGACAGCGATCACACAAAAGAGTGTTCCGAGTATAAAAGTTCAGACATGACATAGAGAAGCTCCTTATCGCGCTGCAAAAAAATTAGATACAGCCTGGACAAGTTGATGCTGCAAGAAGTAAAGTCGTAGATAAAGTTAAAAATTACTCGGACTACTTTTGCCTGACAACACAGCGCTCCTCGAACCCACAGGGTTTATAAGGAAAATAGGCCTCAGTCAAGGCGTTTGACTGCTAGCCAAGTCATAAATACACATGAGATCATGAAGGAAAAAAGGAAGTTTGTTGTTATCCTGGTTCAGAAAAATATTAATATCCTGGGAATTCACGTGGTGAGTGGTACCTAGACAGGGCATCCTGTGGGAGACGTGGAGATGTAGAAAAGGAAAGTTGTGCTCAAAAAGTGAGGCATATTTCTGACGGAGAGAGCAGACCTAGGGATTGGAACATTTGAACGGCACATGTTTTTCATCTTTATGTCATCAGAATCATAAAAATCACAGACTGGAGAAGTACTCTTGGACCAAACAGCCTGTTCAACTCAAAGAGTGTGAACTCGCAGCCTGAATCTGGCAATGTTGCGAAGGAGATGATGGGGAAGATTTAAATACATGTATTTAGGCAGAGTATAAGGAGGGTGAATGGCATGAGCAGCTCTGACAGGAAGTGCGCACCATTGATGATATGTCTGCCGCTTACTGTTGCTCACTCTGGGATCAGGAGTTGTGAATTGATTCCAGTAGCTAAGGTGTCTAGTTCTTAGGCCCTAACCGGGTCCTCCACAAATCGACCAAGGTTCACAGGGTCACGAGCCTAAATTTCTCATCAGGTCCGCGTGTGCCAGAGCAACCAGCGCAGTCAAGAAGCGTGATGTCCAACAAGAGTCAGTTCTGGTGCTAAAGCTGATGTCTGCGTGGAGAACCTTCTTAAGGAGTAGACTGTTGCACTTGTAGAAACGCATAGTGGCACAAAACCAGTTGAACTGGAAAGGTTCCATGCCACATTCTCTTAGGATGCTCCAAGATGGTGTTGTGGATTTTTCCCCAATAAAGTTCCGCAAAAGGTTCAGAATCCACCTCTGTATCTGTCCAGCATCCAGTGCACGCCTACACACGAAGAGAACATGGGGCTCATCTTGAATTTGCCCGCATTAGCATCTGTCACCGTGGCAGATGTGACACACCGGAGAAATCCCATCCTCCCAAGATGCAGTTCCCAGAGTCAAAGTGTGAGCTCTTAGCCTGAACCTACAAACATTTTGCATGACTTGCCAAGGCAAATCCAGAAGCAAACACCCTGGCAGGTGGATAAGCTTGCAAGATTAGAAGATTAGAAAAGGAAGAAAAAAAGAAAAGAAAAAGTACGTAGGTAGTGAAACACTCCCTACATCAATTAAGGAAAGGGGGCCACATTGGTGCACAGACCGTATGACCCACCCACCACGAAGTTCAGACTGAGAGAAGCACGGCAGGCAGAGAAAGAAGACAGGTACAGCAACGAGAAAAGAAAGCAGGATGATAGCTGGAAAACTGGAGTTCCAGACCTTCAACAGCAAGCAGAGTCAGCACTGTCAGCCTTCCAACCAGGGAAAGCCATGCCCAGCAGCTGTCTGCTGAGCACAACTAAAGCAAGATTATTATATATATACAGATATAGACAGCGATCACACAAAAGAGCATTCCGAATGTCTCTAGCTGCTGTCTCCACCTTCAGTGTATGTGCCGTAAGTCTAGAACGGCTAACATTCCTTATGACATGTCGAGACAAATCCAAATGCATGTGCCTTGGTAAACGGGTGGGGGCACGCACATTGTGGTCAAAAGGCACTGCAAAAAGAGGCTGATAAGTTGCCAGTTTACTATGTGTCTTGCAGGTTCACTCCCTCGACATCGTTCCACACTGTCCGCAACCTGTGCCTGAGTTCATCTGTAGACTCTTGAATAGGAATAGGAGTGACACTTATAGAAAGCTGGCAATCAAACAGCACGCACGCCTTTCTGTATCCCATCATATAGATCTGGATAAAGGAGTCATGAGGAATGTGACGTTCGCGTCTACTCAGGTTCAATCAGGTCGTGCTTTAATCCAGCTGGACATGTGTATGGCAGGCTCTGCCTGAGCTGAAGGTGTACTATCTGCGGCTTCTTCCCTCTCAAGTGGTGTGTATCAAGGAACTGCTGCTTCGTTTCCTCTGCTGTGTTAGCGGCGCGCACACATGGGACGGATTGCTGTCCGGGCAGTGGCCTATGGTCGTACTCATTTGGTGTGACAGGCTTGTAGATGGTGGTACTCACACTCTTCCGAGCGTAGGCCAGAGACATCCCAGGTTGCCCATGCCCCCCTTTCTTTGTGCGCTCCTGTGGTAAAACATTGGTTTTGCATCCTGTGGACATACCCCTTTTCTTCGATTTCGTTAAATTAGCCAAGTATCATCACTGGATGGCACTTCCTTTAAGACCCTTGTCTGTTCATGGTGCGCCCTTTTCTGTCCCCAGGTATTTGCATCTTGATTTAGGCAAGCGCTCGCTAAGAAACATAGCACGCTTTCGTTTACGCATGCTCACACTTAAAGAGTTGAGACGTCACTTTGGCAGGAGCACACATCTGCTTGTGATCGGTGTGACCAAGGAGGACTCCAAGATGAAAAGCATGCCGTGTTCCTTTGTTCTTGCGCTTCTGTGTGTTCTGTTTGAAGAACTTATGCACAGCTTTTTTCTGACTTCCCCTCTCACAAAATTTTACTGGACGAATCAGGCACTTTCTACTATTCTCAACACACTTTTGCCCAGCTTCCAAACACTGATTTATTCCTTTCTTGGCGAGCTTTCACTTTTTGACTGATTTTGAGGTCAATGCTTTTCTAAATCAAGACTCGCACAGATTTTCAATTTTTTAATCTGAACTGGTTTCTATTTTTGATGCTGGATGATAATGTTTCACCAGCAGCCGATCAGCCAGATTCTCGGGCTGTAGGCCAAACCCCCTTGTAACCCTTGTAACCCTTGTACTATTCTCAAGCTAGCTCTGAGGATGCTATTCATTTCTTGCAGAAGCAAACTAATGAGACTTATCGTTTTATTTCCAATCATGGATATTTTTTGTGCAGTTGGAACAGTTGAGCAGACCGAGCAGCCAAACTACCCGCCAGTGGCTGAATGCCAAACCCCATTGTAACTCATTGTAACTCATTTTCTTCGGTTTCCTTGTTCACAGTTTACGCCTTCGTGTGCTGGAATGTACCAGCACCAGGCCTATTAGTCCAACGTTGTGGCTAACGGTCCATATAATATTATATAAACCTGTAAATATGTAAATCTGAGGAATGTGAGTAGGCTTATGCTTCGTGCCCACTGCTTGAAGGTCGAGTCCTGTAAATGGTTGGGTGGTTCAAAAATTTGTGATGGGTGTGGATGTGCTGAAGTCCAGGACGAGAAACATTCATGAAAAGAACATGATGTTATTTTCTATTGCAATTTCGTTTCAGACTTAGGGCACACACACTGAAGGTGGAGACAGCAGCTTGGGATACTCGGAGCACTCTTTTGTGTGATCGCTGTTCTTGTGAAGAAATTCAAGATGAGGCTCATGCCCTTTTGGTGTGTAGAGACGCAGATGTTTGTGCTTTGAGAAGAAAGTACGCTTACCTGTTCAACTGTTTTTCAGGTGATTTTTCAATGGAGCAACCATTTTTACAACAAGGCAGTGTCCAGGATGTTTCTGATTTCCTCTTGCAACACAACAACAAGCTTTTTTCGTTTGTTTCTGAGCTTATGGACAGTATGTTGGCTGGCGAGGACCAGTCACAGGCCGATCAGCCGAACAGTCTGGCTGAAGGTCCCCCTGTGTAAAATCTAAATCTAAATCTAAATCTAAATCTTACCTGTTCAACTGTTTCTCTGGTGATTTTTTCAATGGAGCAACCATTTTTACAACAAGCCAGTGTCCAGGATGTTTCTGATTTCCTCTTGCAACACAACAACAAGCTTTTTTTGTTTGTTTCTGAGCTTATGGACATTATGTTGGCTGGCGAGGACCAGTCACAGGCTGATCAGCCGAACAGTCTGGCTGAAGGTCCCCCTGTGTAAAATCTAAAATCTAAATCTAAATCTGGTGATTTTTCAATGGAGCAACCATTTTTACAACAAGCCAGTGTCCAGGATGTTTCTGATTTCCTCTTGCAACACAACAACAAATGGTGCCAGGAGGCTAACAAAATACCAGATACTCAGTTTGGCTTCTATCCTGGCCGTAATACACTTCAGCCTTTGTTTATTCTTCGCCATCTGCAGCATGCTGCACGCACTTTGCGACCAAATAACTTGAGTAGATTGCATGCGGCATTCATAGATTTCAAACAAGCCTACGACACCATTCCTAGGGAGGCTCTCTGGCAACACCTCCGCCGCATCAGCATGCCCACTTCTTTGCTGTCGATTATCCAAGACATGTATGCTGCTGATGAGTACGTTTTGAAGGATGGTGCAAAAACTGCACGTGTGCATCCTATGCGAGGTGTTAAGCAAGGGTGTCCTCTTTCTCCTCTCCTTTTCTCAGTTTACATCAATGATGTTGACTTAATTGCTGAAAATGTGAGAGGGGCAGTAACTGGCACAGAGAATGTTCGCGTGACCCACATGTTGTATGCTGATGATCTCACATTGCTTTCCAATGAGCCAGGTGCTCTCCAAACCATGTTAAGCAGGCTGAATGTGTATGCTAGGAAGAAGCATCTCGTTATCAACACCTTAAAGTCAGAGGTTGTGCACTTCAACTCAAAAGGAATCAATCTCCCTGTTTTTACGATTGGCAGTGACACTCTTGCTCATAAGGACTCGTTTAAATATCTTGGCATGATGTTTTACAGGACCTTGAACATGGCTAAATCGGCAGAAAATGCAGCTCGTGCTATGCTTACATCTGCTTATAGGATTCGTCGTTTTGTACGTGAGCACACACTTGCAGATAGGCCGCATGCTTCCTTGTGGCTTGCAAAGACGTATGTTATTCCAGCTGGTATGTACGCGAGTCAGGTGTGGGGTACAGGTTTCATGCAGGCAGGCAAAGAGTTCTCTAGTGCTCTGCAAACTTTGCATCTGAATTTCTTGAAAGGTACCTTGGGTGTGAAGCGAACTACCACTAACTGGGCTGTTTTGAGAGAATGTGGGCATCAACCACTGCAGTACTATTGGTTTAGAGCTGCAGTCAAGCTGTACAACAGCATGCTTGGTACAAATAGTAGTACTTTACGCCGTGCTATGCAAGCCGATTTGAAGTTACAACCTAAGGATGACAAGTGCTGGACAGCGCAGTTAATTCAAGCCTTCCAAGGTTTGCGTGGTTCTGAAATTTTTGAGCAGGCTGTGAGGTCAGAAGGTGCCATTTCCATGAATGATTTTAGTGCAGACTTGAGGTACAGATTGCAAGGAGTTTGGAGAGAAGCCGAGTCAGTGGATCCAAGGGAAAACAACAACAAACTAGCTACTTACCAAGCTTGGTTTGCTACTCCTTTTGCTTGCAACGCTCGCCAAACCTATGCACTCCTGCCTTGGTACCTTTTTTTGGATTTGCCTAAGCAAGTTATGCGTAATGTGAGCAGGTTCCGGCTTCGTGCTCATACTTTGAAAGTTGAATCGGCTGTTTGGCAGGATGATGGTACCTCTGTGTGTGACAGGTGTCCTTGCAACCAAACTCAAGATGAAGCACACGTCCTTTTTAACTGTACTGATGAACACGTTTGTTCTCTGCGCCACAAGTATCAAATGCTTTTTGAACCTTACTTCCAGGATATTGTTCAGATGCAACCTTTTTTATTGCATCAAGTGAGCTCTCAATTTGTTCATCAGTTCCTTCATCAGAGAAATGCAAAGCTTTTTTTCTTTATGTCTGAGCTTATGGATTTATTTTTGGCTGGCAGAGACCAGCCACAAGCCAATCAGCCAAACGACCTGGCTGAAGGTCACCCCCCATTGTAACCATTGTAACCAACAACAAACTTTTTTTTGTTTGTTTCTGAGCTTATGGACATTATGTTGGCTGGCGAGGACCAGTCACAGGCCGATCAGCCGAACAGTCTGGCTGAAGGTCCCCCTGTGTAAATCTAAATCTAGATCTATTGCAATTGCTGTGAATTGTGTGAGCTGCGCAGAAAACACAAGGACCTGTTCATTGATCTTTTCAGACCATTACATACTTTTGCCCAGCATCCAAACACTGATTTCATTCCTTTCTTGGCGAGCTCTGACATTTTGACTGATTTCAAGTTCAATGCTTCAAGGAAAGTTTCCTAAATCAAGACTCGTACAGATTGTCAAAATTTTGTCAGAATTGGTTTCAGTTTTTGATGCTGGATGATAATGTTCCACCAGCAGCCGATCAGCCAGATTCTTGGGCTGTAGGCCAGCCACCTTGTAACCCTTTCTGACTTCCCCCCTTCTCATATAATTTTTTTGGACGAATCAGGCTATTTCTTCTATTCTCAAGCTAGCTCTGAGGATTTTTCTCATTTCTTGCAGGAGCAGACTAATGAGATTTATCGCTTTATTTCCGAACTCATGGATATCTTTTGTGCGGTTGGAACAGTTGAGCAGACCGAGCAGCCAAACTACCTGGCTGAAGGTTAAATCCCATTGTAAACAATCAATAAAATCAGCCTAACATGCCTCGGCCCTAGGTATCCTCTTTTCCCTGATTGATGTGGGGAACGTTTTCACTGGCTGCGTATTTTCTTTTTTTCTTTTTTTGCTAAGCTGTCCTTGTAGGCAGGCACAGCCAAGTAGCCCTTTCCTTTTGCGCTGCTTTTTGGTCAACTCAGAAACAAAGAAGATGTAAAAATAGGAACAGTGAGGGAAATGAGGGGTTAGGGACGGTTTGTAATGACAGGTCCTAGAAGAGGCTCCTGTCCTATCATACAAGCCTAAGAAGATGGATTGATCCAACAGGAAAGAAAAAACATGCAGGCAACGTAATGACCCCCCACATCAGTAGAGGACAAAACACAGACGTGTACTCAGGGAATGCCGCCCATAAATCAGCAATGGCATACATTAAAAGAAGCGAGCAGGTATACAACCAGACAAAGCTTCAGCAATCCATCAGGTCCCAGCGCCTGCAAGTTTTTAAGCAAGGGCATTTGAAATGCGAGTACTCTCTGTCCACTGCACTCGCTTTCAGACAACAAACCAACCAAAGGATGATTTTAGTACCACCAAGCAACCATCGTCAGTCACGCTGTAACTCAAAAAAGAGAAGTGAAAATAAGTAGGCAGAAAAGAAAAACTACACAGGCAGTGAAAGCAATCCTCGCATCAATTAAGGAGAAGAGGATACTTAGGGCCACGTATGCACGTGGCACCATGTATCCCCTCCACACAGAGAGAGAGAGAGAGAGAGAGAGAGAGAGAGAGAGCATTGGGGATCAGGAGAGTTACTAGCAGTAGCCTGATCTCAGTGTGACTCAAGCATGTCGCTGGATTCAAGCCTGTCACTAGCACTCCTTCAAATGATGCAAAAAATGTAAATAAGCAGGCCATCACCGCAGCCAGCCTTCGGTACAAGAAATACGAGGAAATAAATGTCTATTCCAGCTGGTCTCTAGCATTCCTTCCAGAGAAGCAAAAAGTGTCTTTGTGCAGGCCATTAGCGCAGCCTGTCTTTAATATAAAAATGCTGAAAAATTTCCCAGTACCAAAGGCATCACATATTGACGTTACCAGATTGAAGAAAAAGTGCAAAGTACGCTCATCGAGTTTAATTATCGAGTTGGGCAGCACGGCGCATCCATCTTTAGCGTCTGCACGCTAACTCACTTTGGGCAAATTGCATCCTGGCTAGCCCTCACACCAGCACGCAATTGTACATATGCCCGTACATACAAACACACACACCCTTACATATGCCCACTCATGTGCCTCCCTCGCAGTTTGGCGATTTTCTGGACCCCTGCCCCAGCCTCCCGGGCCCCCCGGGATATGCTCCTGGTGAAGTGCCCACCCATAGCTGCTGGTCAGGCAAGCCACGGGGCGCCTTCTTGCGGACCTCATTTTGTCAGGGATTTTGCCTGCGTTCTGGGCCCACACCCTGGGCACCCCCAACACAAACTGAGTATGCAGGGCTGCTCAGACAGGCTAGCAGCCAAACGTCTTGACTGAGGCCTTTTTCCCTTGTAACCCTTGTATGCAGGGCTGCTCAGATAGGTCCAGTTGAAGGTCCTGCATACTCCGAAATGCCTGGCTTCCCAAAATCAGTTGAGCTAGGACTCAAACATGCATGGCTAGCCTGACTCACACTAAATATGCATGTACTAAAGCGAGACTAAACTCATAAGAATAGATAGAGCCCATGATGAGTACTTTCAACTTCATGCTCATTCTGCATGCTTTTGCATCATTGAATTCACTCAAGTACACAACATAATCTGAGCAACTCAAGAAAACGGCTAATGAAGGGTTCGCTGCTATATAACCACACTCACTGAACCAATGCAACGAGTGCCAGCTTACCCCCCGCAGCCAGAAGGTGGCCAGGTGTTTCCCCTAAGCTATTCCAACACCAAGTAACCACTTTTCCCCTCATTACCACTTGCAATGGTGACAGTTTTGGGTGCTGAAGGTAGCAAGGCTGGCGGGAACAATGCCATCATCGGACATCATACTAACTGGTCATCAATTATGACTCATCATACCAACTGAGCACACAGGTGAAGTCGAGCCCTGCTTCAGTGCAGCCCCAGAGGCTGCTACCAGAACAAAACGGAGGATGCACTGAGGAACACTCTGAAGTATGTGTGGGCTCAAAGTAGTGGGACAGTTGACAGCAGATACTAAAGCGCATGAATGAGCAATTTATGAGGACGTCCAGCCCCCCCCTTCTTCCCACCAGCACACCGTGGGCGGCCAAAACAAATCCAGAAAGAGTTAGGTTCACAGTGTGACAATCCTTGCTTCAGTTTTCCTGCACATACATTGTTTGCGGCCACAATGCCCCTGTTTGTAGGATCCTGCACCACCTGCTGCTGTGGGCTCCTGCTGCTCCTCATCTGCCCATGCGCGACAGGAGGATGGGGCTGTCAATGTAGGCAGGGAGGCTGAAGAAGCAGTGAGATGCAGTGAGAAGGGCCTTGCTTGAATCCATGCGTTGCCAGTTTTAGAATCCATGCGTTGCAAAATCCATACATCGTCGCTGTTGGGATTCGCATCACCTGATGCCCTTGCTCGAATCTGTCTGCTCAGTCTGCATGGATGCAGGCAGTGCACATTATCTGCCCATTGCGGCCTTCAATTCATGTGTGCGCATCCATACACATTCATGAAGCACTGCAACGCTCAACCCCTGGTACCAAGCAAGGAGCACCCATAGTGCGATCACCTTCCGCGCATCACTGCGTTGCATACATCAGCACACATTGCATCCCTGAGCACGAGCATCTCATATGGATTTATGAGACACCGCAATGCTGAATATCAGGTGCCGAGCAACCAACGGCCAGTGCTGCAATGAACATGGTGCCATCCTGCACTCAATGAATGCCCATCACACAGCCATCGAAAATCATTGCATCATAAAGGCCTGGCTTCCCTCACTTCATCTGTAAAACACACCCAACATATTACTCATCACTCAGTGTGAGCGCCTCCACGGTCTGATGCCCGACCCCATCTGTCAATCGCACCTAACCCATGACTCATCACTCAGCGTGAGCGCCTCCACAGTCTGATGCCCGACCCCATCTGTCAATCGCACCTAACCCATGACTCATCACACAGCGTGAGCGCCTCCACAGTCTGATGCTCGACCCCATCTGTCAAACACACCTGGCCCTTCAGTAGGGTTGGGTAAAGAGGGTCCAGCATTTGTCAAAATAGGCTCTGGAGAGTGTCAAATAGTCCCCAAAAGACTCTATCGAGCCTTGTTTGCTGAATGCTTTACCCTCTTTACCCAGCTCTACCCATCAGTCGTCACTTAGCGTGAGCGCCTCCACAGTCTGATGCCCCACTGACATATAGAATGCCCTCATAGACCCCTTGCCCTTCACTTCCAGATCTCGAGCCCTCCAATTTGGAGCACACCCTATGCTGCAAGTGGAACCAAGCGGTAAGCCCACCACCCCTGCATGCATGTGCGGGTCAAATACTTGTGTGAAAGTGCTGCACGTGATTTTGTACACACCTCACACCGACAGCGGCAGCGTGTGGCGAGCCCAGTTCCTGCACGCATGCGCGCATCAGCCACAAGAGCACAAGTCATGCGTGCAATTTTGTAACGCACCCCTCGCCACTTGTGGTAGCCAGCAGCAAGCACGTGGCCCCTGCACTGTTGTGAGAAATTAGTACAGCCATTAGAGTCCTGAAACACCCACTCACATGCTGTGAGGGGCGCACACTCACCAAAAAAGCATGTGACACATAAATGCTAATGAAAAGAAGGCCGCCAGCACGTGAGGGGCACCCTCCCACCTATCCAGTCCACAACTGTGGCTAGCCAATTCTGTGCATACATGCTGCATATTTCCACCTTTTGGAAGGATAGCACAGATATCACATGTACCCACAACCGAGGAGCAACCATGCAAGCAAGTAACACCCACCAGCATGTGAAAAACCCGGAGCCCTGTCCCCCATCCGCGCCCTTTGAAGCATCGCTTGCTCCAACAGGCGGTATGTATGTATGTATGTATGTATGTATGTATGTATGTATGTATGTATGTATGTATTCATCTATGTATGTAACATTATATCTGTAATTCATGCAGATAAAATAACCACACCCACCAGCCTGCTGTGAGGGACCCGGAGCCCTGCCCACCATCCGCGCCCTTTGCAGTACCGCCTGCTCCAGGAGTGCAGCCGCCCTTCCGCAGCCGCTGCTGCTGTTGCGCATGAAGCGGCTGCTCCAGCCGCCGCTTGCATTTGGCGTGCTCTCTTTGCTGCCTGCCGTGTGCGCAGTGCCTTCACTGCCTCTAATGCTGCTCCAGCTGCCACCCGCATTCTGATCGCTCTCTTTGCTGCCTGCCGCGTGCACAGCGCCCTCGCTGGTTTTACCAGAGAGTCGCAAGCCCCCCTCTCTGGTCGCATGCTCCGCCGCAACCACACTGCTGTTTGCGCTTCTGGAAGAGTGCGTCCTCTCCCACCTGGTGCCAATGTGGGACGGGCAACGTGAGACTCCCTCTCTGCCTGACTGCTCTGTCACGTTGCTCTGCGTGCTGTCTGACGAGTGAGTGCCCTCATCCTTGGGGGTCATGCAGGACAGATCCCCCTCTTTGCTGGGGTACTCTGAGGACTTGGCCCCCCATGGCAGGCAGCTTGGTGGCGCTGTGATGGGGGCCCTGGGTAGATGGAGCTGCTCATATGTTTCGCTGCTGACCTGCATGGCACGCACGCAGTTCAGCAGGCACCTGTCAACTCTCAGTCCACTAGGTGTGTTTCCGTACGTCCACTGAAGTGTGCACGCGTGTTCCATGTGGAATCCACACTAGGTCACCGGCCTGTAGGCTGACCAGTGCAGACATTCAACCAGGCACCTGTCTACCAGGTGGTTTTTCGACTCCTAGCCGGCGCGGCCAGTCAGTCATCAGTTTGACAGCGATTGCTTGGCAACCTGATTCCCCTCAGCTCGACAGGCGCCCTTTCGCCTGTGAATCAGGGCATGGAGCCTGTTTTGTTCAGCGACAAAGCCTGCAGGGCAGTCATGACTGACCACTCCCACGACCAAGAGGGAGGCAGGATCCTGATTACAGCCTGCAACGGGAGGTGCACAAGCCTGTGGCAGGATCCTGATTGCAGCCTGCAACGGGAGGTGCAAAATTATTTTTGGCAGGATCCTGAGTAGAGCCTGCAACAGGAGGTGCGAAGGCCTGTGGCAGGATCCTGAGTACAGCCTGCAACGGGAGGTGCACAAGCCTGTGGCAGGATCCTGAGTACAGCCTGCAACGGGAGGTGCAAAAGCCTGTGGCAGGGCCCTTTTGCCCTCCAAGTCCATGAGTGCGAAACGAGCGCCGCACAGGCAGAACAGGCACTTTGCACATGAGGCAGAGCATACAAGCATTTCACAAACACCAACGAGCATTTATGCAATTCCCAAACAAGGCAAAAGACACGCAGGTGCTCTGAACGGGGGGCAAAGCCTGCATCATTCATACGGAGCTGCATCAGTCATGCAGAACTGCATCAGTCACGCAGAGCTGCATCAGTCATGCAGAACCGCTTCAGTCATGCAGAGCTGCACCAGTCATACAGAGCTGCATCATTCATGCAGAGCTGCATCATTCATGCAGAGCTGCATCAGTCAAGCAGAGCTGCATCAATCATGCAGAGCTGCATCATTCATGCAGAGCTGCCTCAGTCAAGCAGATCATCAGGCTGAGATACTGAGTCAGTACCCCATGGGTCAGTACCATTGCTTGGTCGCAGCCCTTCACGCTGCGATCCCAATCCCTATCATGTAGTGTTAGAAACGGGTATGTGAGAAGAGGTGCAAATTACGTGCACGTGACGGGCGATGGTGATGCCCTGCTTGAGCATCTCCGCACGGGGCACCATACCTGGTGAGTGTTGGGCAAGGCGTTGTCCATGACCTCCATTCAAAGCAAAGCAGCGTCCTCCAGTTACCTGATAGTGTTGGGCAAGGCGTTGCTCATGCCCTCCATTTAAAGCAAAGCAAAGCAAAGCAGCGTCCTCCAGTCATCTGATAGTGTTGGGCAAGGCTACGCCCTCCTCACTCAAAGCAAAGCAAAGCAAAGCAAAGCAGCGTCCTCCAGTCATCTGAATAGTGTCGGGCAAGGTTACGCCCTCCTCACTCAAAGCAAAGCAAAGCAGCGTCCTCCAGTCATCTGAATAGTGTCGGGCAAGGCTACGCCCTCCTCACTCAAAGCAAAGCAAAGCAAAGCAGCGCCCTCCAGTCATCTGAATAGTGTCGGGCAAGGCTACGCCCTCCTCACTCAAAGCAAAGCAAAGCATCATTCTCCAGTTACCTGGATAGTGTTGGGCAGTGCTGTGCTCTCCATCCTGCTTGCAACATTGACTGTGTCTCCAACCTACATGCATGCATGCATGCATGTGTGTGTGTGTGTGTGTGTGTGTGTGTACGTGCGCTTCCCGAATGCATCTTGTTTACATGCAAGGCACGGATTTTACACCTAAAGTGCAGGTCAGTACAGTGTCCAATATGTTTAGAGCTCTTAAACACCACATGGATTAGTGGAGTGAAGTTCATTCTGTGTGATCCATGGATACTGCTCATGAGGGGGCCAGTGTTGACTCCTTTAGTGATTTGTTCTTTACAATTAAACAAAACAGCTCATAACATGATGCATTTCCTTTTCCAATTCAGATTTTACTGATATGAGAACATGACTAGAACATACTTTTGAAGAAGTAAAAACAATAACACTAGTACAACAGTGCCATGCATACACCACAGCTGTTGAAAAGCACCAAAGCGAGCACTGCTCTGCGCAATGCAAGGATGCCGCTCATACAGTAACAGCTCTTTGGCAATCGGAACCCCGGAAAGCAATGTATGCTGTAGAACCAAGCACTGAAAGTAACCATGCACTGGCCCTTGCGCCAAAGAGGAATTCATCTGGAATAAGGGAATGGAATGGAATGGAGGAATGCCTAAGGATGCTATGTCAGGAGGGAGGGTACAAAGCATGCAGTGCAAATTGTGAGTGCATGTGTATGTATGTCAGGAGGGAGGGTACAAGGCATGCAGTGCAAATTGCAAGTGCATGTGTATGTATGTCAGGAGGGAGGGTACAAAGCATGCAGACTTTTGTCAAGGAAGGTCACTTTGGGCCACACTTGCTTTAAGAAAGGAGGGCAATACACACGTGTGCGCACACGCACACATGTGCACACACACACACACACACACAGCCACAGTCCTCATACGTGCGCATGCACACCAGAGTGGACTGCATGCTGTGCAACCCTATGGGACGCCCCTGCCACTACCCCCCTGTTTGATCTGACTGTGCATCACCATCCAGGCTGTGCGACTGTGCATCACTGCACAACCTGACTGTGCATCTTGTGCAGCCCGTGTATCACTGCGCGGCCAGACTGTTGGACTTTGCAACAGTATTTGACCTGACTGCGTGGCGGTGCATCACTGCGCGACCTGACTGTGCATTTTGTGCAGCCCGTGTATCACTGCGCGGCCAGACTGTCTGACTATGCAACAGTATTTGACCTGACTGCGTGGCGGTGCATCACTGCGCGACCTGACTGTGCGACTGTGCATCATTGGGCGGCCTGACTGTGCGACCTGACCGTGCGACCTGACTGTGCGACTGTGCATCATTGGGCGGCCTGACTGTGCGACCTGACCGTGCGACTTGTCTGTGCAGCTGTGCATCCCTGTGCAACTCAAGGAACCCCCTCCCACTGCATCAGTTCCCTGCACATATTTTTACTTACATACATACATACATACATACATTCATACATACATATACATGCACGCAACGAGTGGACTTCATTTTGTGCAAATCCAGGATGTTGCTCATGAGGGGGCCAGTGTTAACACCGGTGCAGAGCACACACACGGCAACAGCTTGCTGAATGTGCACGCACCAAAGTGAATCTCATTTTGTGCAAATCAAGGATGGTGCTCATGAGGGGCCAGTGTTAACTCCGGTGCAGAGCAAACATACTGCAGCGGCTTGCTGAATGTACACGCACCAAAGTGAATCTCATTTTGTGCAAATCAAGGATGGTGCTCATGAGGGGCCAGTGTTAACTCCGGTGCAGAGCACACACACTGCAGCGGCTTGCTGAATGTACACGCACCAAAGTGAATCTCATTTTGTGCAAATCAAGGATGTTGCTCATGAGGGGGCCAGTGTTAACTCCGGTGCAAAGCACACACACTGCAGCGGCTTGCTGAATGTACACGCACCAAAGTGAATCTCATTTTGTGCAAAACAATGATGTTGCTCATGAAGTGGCCAGTGTTAACTCCGGTGCAGAGCACACACACTGCAGCGGCTTGCTGAATGTACACGCACCAAAGTGAATCTCATTTTGTGCAAATCAAGGATGGTGCTCATGAGGGGGCCAGTGTTAACACCGGTGCAGAGCACACACACGGCAACAGCTTGCTGAATGTGCACGCACCAAAGTGAATCTCATTTTGTGCAAATCAAGGATGGTGCTCATGAGGGGCCAGTGTTAACTCCGGTGCAGAGCACACACACTGCAGCGGCTTGCTGAATGTACACGCACCAAAGTGAATCTCATTTTGTGCAAATCAAGGATGGTGCTCATGAGGGGCCAGTGTTAACTCCGGTGCAGAGCACACACACTGCAGCGGCTTGCTGAATGTACACGCACCAAAGTGAATCTCATTTTGTGCAAATCAAGGATGGTGCTCATGAGGGGGCCAGTGTTAACTCCGGTGCAAAGCACACACACTGCAGCGGCTTGCTGAATGTACACGCACCAAAGTGAATCTCATTTTGTGCAAAACAATGATGTTGCTCATGAAGGGGCCAGTGTTAACTCCGGTGCAGAGCACACACACTGCAGCGGCTTGCTGAATGTACACGCACCAAAGTGAATCTCATTTTGTGCAAATCAAGGATGTTGCTCATGAGGGGGCCAGTGTTAACTCCGGTGCAAAGCACACACACTGCAGCGGCTTGCTGAATGTACACGCACCAAAGTGAATCTCATTTTGTGCAAAACAATGATGTTGCTCATGAAGGGGCCAGTGTTAACTCCGGTGCAGAGCACACACACTGCAGCGGCTTGCTGAATGTACACGCACCAAAGTGAATCTCATTTTGTGCAAATCAAGGATGTTGCTCATGAGGGGGCCAGTGTTAACTCCGGTGCAAAGCACACACACTGCAGCAGCTTGCTGAATGTGCACGCACCAAAGTGAACTTCATCCTGTGCGACCCGAGGATGCCGCTCATGAGGGGGCCAGTGTTAACTCCGGTGCAAAGCACACACACGGCAGCAGCTTGTTGAACGTGCACGCACCAAAGTGAACTTCATCCTGTGCGACCCGAGGATGCCGCTCATGAGGGGGCCAGTGTTGATGCCCACACGGATGACGAGCGGTGTCCCCATGGGTGTCATGGTACTGCGTGACAGGCAGTGATTAAGAGCATTGCAGCATTAGAGAAAGAGGGGATGTGTCCACACGGATGACGAGCAGCGCTCCCATGGGTGTCACATTGCTGCATGATGGCACGGAAAACAGTGCAGAAAGCTTTTGCGCTGCAGCATTTAAGGAGTAAGAACGTGCCGCACAGATGGCGAGCTGCGTTCCCATGGGTGTCACATTGCTGCATGATGGCACGGGAAACAGTGCAGAAAGCTTTTGCGCTGCAGCATTTAAAGAGTGAGAACGTGCCGCACAGATGGCGAGCGGCGTTCCCATGGGTGTCACATTGCTGCATGATGGCACGGGAAACAGTGCAGAAAGTTTTTTGCGCTGCAGCATTTTGATTGTCAGCTTCTGCCAGCAAATTGCTCTTGAGCAGCATGGCCGCTTGTTGCATGGGTTTAGGCAACCCTGGGCGAGTTGAGCTGTGAGAGATAAAAGCCTGCACAGGCCAATACAACATTCACTGGAATCACAAAAAAGAAACACCAGCAACATTTAACCGCGTAATTTAATTCAAGAAACAGGAGAGCGTCCACATGGATGGTGCATGGCATTCCTATGGATGCAATGGAGTTGTGCGACAGTGCAAACAAAAGCGCCAACTACTGACATCAGCAGCAGCAGCCAGGCGGCGCCCTTAGTGATCAGCCCTAAGTGATCAAAAGGTTAAATCGCCCTTATCCCTTCAAGCGCACCCATCGCAACATACCAGCAAAAGAAACATGCAAGGGGAGTGCTTCACCACAGCTATCCACCTTGAGCCTTGAGCTGATCAAGGGGTGGTTTTTCTTGCCAGGTGAACCATGCTAGCAAGCACACATACTGGTCAAGGGTTCATTCTCCTCACTCTGGAGCGGGCTAGGTGGTTTGTACAAGGGTCACTTTACTTCACTTTGAACTAGATAGCAGTCAGGCATTTTGACTAAAAGGCCTTTTGCTCTAAGCAACCTGCGATCAGTAGGCTTTTCCATCGCGACCTGCCAGTCTTGGACACAAATAAAGCCTTGCTGTACCATACCTATCCATCTGCAACCCTTCTCTTGAAAATGTCTTGTCTAGCCTCTGGGACATGCAACCCTGTCATCCATCAATGCCCCTGCACCTAGTCGAGCCCGGCCCCGGTTGTCTGCGACTCTGACCTCAGGCCCAGCTGCCTGAAGCAAATTCAGCAGTCTAGTTTGAGCTCAGTCCCAGCTGTCTTAGATTCCAATTCCAGGTGTCCAAAGAAAGCACAGCAGTCGACCTTCAGCCCAGCCCCAGCTGTCTTCAATCCCAATCCCAGTCCCAGCTGTCTGAAGAAACCAAAGCAGTCAAGCTTGAGCCCATTCTGAGCTGCCCGCAAACCAAAGCAGCCCAATTCTGCTCCCCTCGCAAAAACAATTGCAGCAGCTGCCCCATGAAATCAATTGAAGGAAATGGATAATCCTTTTGAAACCCCCTACATTATGTCAAGCGCAGCCACTTGTTTGTGATTTGTATCATCTGCTGTCCAACTGCCATCATCACTGCAGAAACATCTGTGTCGAACTTGCACCACTGCAGCCCCTCAAAATGTTCGTGGTCTGGATCATGCGCTGCCCAAACACCACCAACATCTCTGCAGCACCACCTGCATGCAACTTGTATCACTGCGGCATCACCTCTGTGTGTGACTTGCATCACTGCAGCATCACCTCTGTGTGTGACTTGCACCACTGCAGCATCACCTGTGTGTGACTTGCATCACTGCAGCATCACCTCTGTGTGTGACTTGCACCACTGCAGCATCACCACTGTGTGTGACTTGCACCACTGCACCCCCCCCTCACCTGTTTGCGATCTGGATCATGCGTTGCCCAAACTCCACCATTACCGCAGCATGATTTGGCACTGGCTGGATTAAATTGGCAGCACACATGTAACCTGCACACAGATTTGAATTTTGATCAACTTGGCACACACACTTTGGCAAAACTTAACCCATGATCAGATTGGCAGCACACATGTAGCCTGCACGCGTATTTGAATCTTGATTAAATTGGCAGCATACATTGGGAATCTCTTATTGTGATGAGATTGGCATCACACATGTAACCTGCAAACCAGCACATGGGTGGCATGTGTGTGTGTGTGTGTGTGTGTGTGTGTGTGTGTGTGTGTGTGTGTGTGTGTGTGCGTGCGCGTGTGTGTGCGTGCGCGCGTGCGTGCGTGGGAGCACTAAAATTCATAACTAGCACGACACGCTCGATTAGATACGGCATGAACCCTACTTTTCACCACCAAATCTCCATTCCAGGCCACTTATGCACGAAATTGGGTAATTTTTAACGATTTGAAACCCTTGTGTCAAAAAAGTATCATTGCAAAGGAAATGGAGTGAAAAGACTCAATGGTTGGTGTGTACCATAATTTCAGCCATTTCCCCTAGAGAAATTTCAGCAAAAGTGGGGCCAAAAAAGTCCATTATTGACCTCTTTCTCTCCTGTTTTGGAACATGCAGGATGCTAGTAGAGTATATGGAGGTACAAAAACAATAATGTGGGAGTGAAGAATGGTCCAAGGGTGTAGCTGTAGGCCTTTTTAGGGTGATCTGAGGCCAGGAGAGTGATCTGGGGTACTCCAAATTTCATCCTTTTATGTCGAAAGCGATATTTTCATGCAAGATTATGGTTTGCATGGTTAGGTCCGAGAAAGTAAGATGAAGAAGAGCATTTCCGGCAGTATAGAACAGCTTACTCCCTCTGGCAATTTCCATGCACCCAAAACGGTGTTTGCGCAATTGACCAGCTTTGAGCATATGCATGGTGTACATTTGAAATTCTTCTGCCTATCAAACACATGTGTCATGTGACATGACACATGCATTCATGGTGGTATACACACACACTTACAATCGCCGATCGTATCCACCGGATAGACCTGGAGCTCTTCTGCCAGGTCATCAAGCTTGCTGTACAGGTCAGCAAGCAAGGCCATGACCTGCAGGCGTTGCCAGGAGCAAACGCTGGTGTCATGAGCTGCATGGTGCCTTTGCTTGGGGACTCATCAAGCTTGCTGTACAGGCCAGCAAGCAAGGCCATGACCTGTGTATGCTGCCAGCAGCAAACGCTGGTGTCATGAGCTACGTGTTGCCTTGGCTTGCTGACTCATTTCTGCTGGTTTTGCAGACACTGCGGGCATTGCCATTGCCAATGCATTCATTGCAGACATTGCTGTGCATGCCTGCAAGCAAGGACATGCCCTGCGGACAACGCCTGCCATACACACTGGCACCATGCTTGATAACTCATCAAGTTTGCTGTGCATTCATTGCAGACATCGCTGTGCATGCCTGCAAGCAAGGCCATGGCCTGCAGACATTTCCGGCAGCACCCTTGTGCATCATATGTACAACATATATGCATGTACATTATGCACAGTAAAAACTTTTCATGCCAACAGCATGCTTGCATCTCACTAAAACTGTAAAAGCATTGTGTCTGTGCCTGGTGATCAAATTGTTTTGTGGTGCACGCCACCATGCAGGGCCAAGGACATACTACAAGTCAATTCCGTGTCATGAAGTGCAAGAGCATGAGCTACACATCAACTGCATATCAGAATGAAGTTCATGAGCATGAACTCCATGTCAATTACATGTCAAAATGAGCTGCAAGAGCGCAAATCATATGTCAAAACGTAGGGCCATGAACAAACTACATGTGAACTTCATGTCAAAAACTACATGAGGATGAAATAAATATCATCATAACAATCCATGTCCTACAAAAGACTCACAACAGCATGCTTAGCTGAACAAGCAGGCACCTGTGCTGGACAAGCAGCAACACTGGGCAGGGCCTCGTTATATCAGCAACGCAGGCAACGCCTCAAATATCCAGCAGCGCCAGTGCTGAAAAAGCAGCAATGTAGGGCAGGGTCCCACAGCAACAGCGCAGAGCAGTGTCTCACGGCTGTGGCAACACTTGTGTAAGCACAGGCTGCTATGCAGGGCAGAGACTGATAGCATGAATGGAGGGCAGGTCTCACGTTTGGATCAAACCTGCGTTGCACAGGCAGTGACCTTCATGCACAGACTGCATCATTGCCATCATCATCGTTATCATCAACATCATCATTGTCACAATGGCACTGTCATCATCGTCATCATCACCAATATCATTGCCATCATCATTGCCATTGACATCATCAGCATCACCACCATTGAAAACCCGTGTGCATGCTACATCATCATTGTCACAATTGCAATCATCACCGCAAAATGCATCACCGCAAAATGCACCACCGCAAAATGCATGCAGACTGCATCACCATGATCTTCCTCCTCCTCCTCTTCATCCTCAACTTCATCAGCTGCATCGTCCTCTTCCTTGCAACACCACATACAGACCGCACTCCAGCATCAGCATCTTCATCATCATTGCAACTTTCCTTCACTTTACCAACCAGCTGCAACCAGGAAAGAAAAAGACAAGGTGGCAGTCAAGCAAATCCCCTACTTTTCTCCTTGCGTGGATATCAGTTACTTAGGCAAGGTGTCCTTAAGTAGCTGCGGGTTTGCATGGTTCTGACAAGGTGAAAGGTAAGCACAATGCCTGCTTGTCTACCTGTACGGGCACAAGCTGCTCTGAAAACAAGAGCTCTCCTACAAAAACGACTGATTTGCTGCCTGCGTGGGCTTCAATTGCTGAATGGCAATGACAGCTTTCTACAAAGAGCAACTGCTTTCCTACCTGTGTGGGCGTGAGTTGCTCTGACAAAGAAGTGAACCCAACGATGTCGCTGAATAACACAGTCACGGCTTCATGTTTTTCTGCAAATGCATGGCATAAGGTGAACCGGCAGTGTTGCCAGGTCATCAGAAGCTGTAAATTTGCGACATGCTTAGGATATAAGCTGTGCCTTGTGCGGGCAACACAACAGCTGCACAGCAGCTTGATTGGCATGAAAGCAGGCTGTCTTGGGTTTGAAGAACCCTAGCAAGCTGCACATTTGCAATGTCAGCACAAGCTTTACAGCAGCTTGATTGGTAAGATAACAGGCCGTTATGAGTTTAAAGAACCCAAGCGCTAGGTGGGATCAAGCACATTAACGTAGCACACACTGAGAAGTCAACGCAAAACAGGGTGGAGACTTGTGTCTCAGGAAATGTGTTTCAGTAAAAAAAAAACAAATCATGCTTTGTGAATGGGTCATGTAGCATGACATGAGAAAGGCAATGCTTGTGAGGAACAAATTGATGAGGGGAGAGTGTGGTGGAACTGGCAGGAGAGCTGCCGTTGAGGAAACAAGGAAAAGGCCAGACAAGCGTAGGCGCGAGTCTGCTGAAGATTGACATCAAAGGATTGGCATCAAGGATCTGACATCAAGGGAATGACACTAAGCCAGACAAGCACAAGCGTGAGCCTGCTGAAGATTGACATCAAGGGATCAAGGTGAGATTGAGGGTGTAGGTCTGCATGTACCCTGTATGAGGGGCTGCATGCTTGCATGCAACAAAAAACTCAAAGCTCTGCGTCAGCACGGAGACGTCTTTGTTTCACTCACTCTTGTAGCATTATCGTTGCCCCCCCATAAGGGACTACTACTCAAACCAAAATGCATAATACATACGTTTACCTTCATGCAGGGGGTTCATCAATGTGTGGGACATCCAGAGGCTACATCTCACACATGTATGGATGGTCCCGCACCAAGTTTTCTCAGTGCAAAGAAGGCCTTATGCTCAGTAAAGGATCATACTTTTGGTCCAGGACCATCCATACGTTTTTGAGATGTGTGGCTTGATCAAGATCAGGTGAGGCTTTTTGAAAGCTAACACTTCTGCCAATTCCAATGTTGGTGATGCAAAATGTCACGTCCTGAATATCCAAACACTGCTTTGGATGCTCTAAACGTCCAGGAAGCCTCCAGGAGAGTACCCCTGGAGAAGGAGCAATCCCATTACATCTATAATGTCAGGTGCGTGCAGGAAGGTCGTCAAGGACCAGAGCAATTCTTTTAGCCATGTTTGGCACACACACTGTTGCAACCTGACCTCTAACTGACCCCATTTCTTCGTCAATTTTGTTCTATAAATTAGCCCTACAGGTTGTGGGGATCAAATGTTCGCGATAGGGGAGGATGACTGACCCCTGCATTTGTCTGGGACGGAAAAACCGAACCCCCTCTCCTAGTTGTCTGATGGTGCGGGTCACACTCTATGATGCCTTACATACTCCTGCATGCTCAGGTCTGATGTGGAAGCCAGTTGCCCTCATTCCCACACCTCAGCATACAGTCCTCTCTTTTCTGCCCACTGCCACACGCACAGGGAGGCACCATCCCCAAACTTCTGATGAGGATTGTTCGAGAGGCACACAAAAAACAAGCCTGCATCAAACATTTGCGCCCTGATAGCTCCAGCAGGCCCAGAAACGTTTGGCGTAAACATTATCAGTAGTGAAGCCCCCTCTGACATTCGCGATATGATACAATTTGCGTGTGAGTACTTACGCAAGCAGGGTTTGGGGCCCACACTGCGTCTTTCATAAAACAAACAAAAAGAAACCACACAGAGCACAACAGGTGGCCTTCACAGCACCTTGCCGACTGATTAAGAAGGCTCTTGAGAGGTTGTGACCTTGCAGTTCCTGCCCTGCTGTGACTCTTCGCACTTCACCCCCCCCCCCCACACACACACACCTGAGCACGACAGGGGGTCCTCGAAGCACCTCGGAGGCTGATCAAGGAAGCTCGATTGCGAGCTCACTGTCCCCGCCTCCGTTGCTTGCTCGGTTGCAGATGGTATGGCTGATGCGTTTGACGTGCAAGACATCACGCCATCGGCCTGCCGATCCCGGGGACCTGAAAGGAAGGGTGACCTCAAGCGTACCATGGGATCCCCACCAGCTGGGTGCTTGGCATCTGATCCTGCTCCTGCTGCTAGTGCCGTCATGACGGGCGGAAGGGGTTGCAGCTGCTGTTGCTTTGCGTGAAACTGGTGGCTGCGCCGGCAGCGTAGCGCACTACTGCCTGCAAGCGCGCAAGCACATGGAGTGACAAAGCAACAAAACTGTGGGCAACGATTGTGTGAGTTCCATTACGTTGCGAGCTCAATGATAGTGAAATCCATAATTGCTTCGTTCCATGGTTGCTTTGTTCCATGTAGCATTACTCCATGACTGCTTCGTGCCATGGTTGCTTCGCTTATAACTGCTGCCTGCGAGGGCAAACGTGCACATTCACATATCGACACTTATGAACAACTGATGATGGTCCATGGCGTGGCTGCCTTGTATTGAAATGTTGGCAGCGCAGCACACAGTTGTCTGCAAGTGTGCAAGCACGCGGTGTGACAGAGTGGCACTGCAGAGAGGTCTAATGTTCACACATAGGTGGCGTTTTGAGCAACAGCCGGGTGCTATGCAGCTCCGCTGTATTCAACCTGCTTTGTCTTAGCATCAACAAGGCAAAGAGTGCATGACTCGGAATCCCAGGAATTAGAAAAGACAGAGGGGTTAAGCGGTCACACGGTGGTGGTGCTTGGAGCAGCGACAGAGTGCTTTGCAGCTCCGCTGCGTTGCCATTGCTTTGTCTTAGCTTCAGTCATGCAAACAGTGCAAAAGAGTGCAAACCTGCTCTGTGCTTCTTGTGTACTTAAATGAGGGCTTCTGCTCTACTCAATAGGCCTGTCCAGGCATCTTGGTGCTTTGCTGCAGCACTGCTTCGCTCATCGGTCGTTTGACATACCCACTAAGGACCTGCTGGTCTTAAAAAAACAAACGCATCTGCCCACTTCTTTTCAACATGCCTTACGTGTCCAATGTCAACAGTGACAATGAATCAGCAGCAAGCTGCACCCTGCCCAAGCTGGGAATCACCCTTGCGGCAGGTAACAGCTGCTTAAATTCTTTATGCCTCCCTCCCTCAAAATAACTCCCTTCATCTGCTTTACCCTTGAAATTCTCCCCTCGACATACCAGTGCTCAGCAAGACAGCAGGCTGCACTACTGAATTCCCATTGGGCCGCTATACCCCCACTTAATCCACTTTGTCCTAGACATTCCCTCCCTCATCATACCGGTGCTCAGTAAGACAGCAGGCTGCTCTACTGTTTTCCCATTGGCCAGTCCTTGAGTTGGGGAGGTAGGTGCAGTTAGTTCCCTCAGCTTACCGCACTCAACCTACTACACCCTTGGCATTCCCCCTTGAGCATACCAGTGTTCAGTGAGGCAGCTGGCTGCTCTGCTGCATTCCCGTTGGCCAGTCATTGAGTTGGGGAGGTGAGAGCAGCTCCCTCAGCTTACCCCACTTTACCTTCTATACCCCTGACATTCCCCCTTGAGCATACCAGTGTTCAGTGAGGCAGCTGGCTGCTCTGCTGCATTCCCGTTGGCCAGTCATTGAGTTGGGGAGGTGAGAGCAGCTCCCTCAGCTTACCCCACTTTACCTTCTATACCCCTGACATTCCCCCTTGAGCATACCAGTGTTCAGTGAGGCAGCTGGCTGCTCTGCTGCATTCCCGTTGGCCAGTCATTGAGTTGGGGAGGTGAGAGCAGCTCCCTCAGCTTACCCCACATTACCTTCTATACCCCTGACATTCGCCCTTGAGCATACCAGTGTTCAGTGAGGCAGCTGGCTGCTCTGCTGCATTCCCGTTGGCCAGTCATTGAGTTGGGGAGGTGAGAGCAGCTCCCTCAGCTTACCCCACTTTACCTTCTATACCCCTGACATTCCCCCTTGAGCATACCAGTGTTCAGTGAGGCAGCTGGCTGCTCTGCTGCATTCCCGTTGGCCAGTCATTGAGTTGGGGAGGTGAGAGCAGCTCCCTCAGCTTACCCCACTTTACCTTCTATACCCCTGACATTCCCCCTTGAGCATACCAGTGTTCAGTGAGGCAGCTGGCTGCTCTGCTGCATTCCCGTTGGCCAGTCATTGAGTTGGGGAGGTGAGAGCAGCTCCCTCAGCTTACCCCACATTACCTTCTATACCCCTGACATTCCCCCTTGAGCATACCAGTGTTCAGTGAGGCAGCTGGCTGCTCTGCTGCATTCCCGTTGGCCAGCCCCTGAGCTGGAGAGGTGAGAGCAGCGGCAGCGGCAGCGGCAGCACCGACAGCTCCAGGTGATTTTGAGTTCACAATCTGCGAGTTTGTGATCTTCTCCTCCCCTGCACACAATTGCACCAACACAGAGAGAAACAAAGGAAAAGTAAGGAATGGGGATCTGCAGAGCAACAGGGAAACAACTTACAAAAAATTGCGGGAAATAATGTGTCAAAAGAGCCAATTTCTGCGGCACTTGTTGTCTCAGGTGCAGTTGAGTGCTTATCTGTCCCTCCTCTGCATATGTGTGCACACCAAAATGGGAGGAAGAGAGGACCAGGAGCAGCTGAGAGATACAAATCCTGAAGCATGAGACATTCTGAGTGGCCTAAAGATGGAAACTCCGGTAAGGATGTACACCAACGCCCCTTCTCCAAAAAGCATCCCTGCGCAGGCCACTTCATTGTCACGACATTTACCCAGCCATGTTTACCCATGCCCAGCAGGTGAGCCTTTTGCCTGCTGCATTCATCCATCCTATTCCTTTAGCGTGCAGCACCAAGCATAGCCTTGAGTCCACACCTGCTGATATTGACTTCAATTCCATCCAACATTGATGGAGTGGGCAATACAAAGAGGTCAAAGGGCCACAGTCCATTGCTGAACATTGACAAGGGTACTGTGCTGGCATAGGCGTAAATGTCAACAAACCATCAACCTCGAGGAGGAGCTAGAATGGCATACCATGTGCAAAATTTGAGGATGCCATCTGCAGCACCAACCTTATAACTTTGCATAGCTGTACAGCATACACTCTGCCCACTCATGTGCATTCTGGAAAGGGCCCATGCACATATGCGCACAACACACACACAAAAGCCATTCACCTGTCTCCGACTGTGCCCGACGTGCGCGCTTGCTGTGGATGACCTTCGTACAGGGATACCCTGGCTCTCTATTGAATGGCGGCGCGACATGCTATGGCGCGGCAGTTGGCCGCTGTTCCACCTATTGCCACCCCTGGAAAGAAAATCCGTGCTGCCTTGCATCCTCTCCTTTTCTGCTTCCAAGGCTTCCATGCGCTTAGCCACGTGGGAGGGCACCAGGCCATGCAGCAGAGTGCGCACCGTGCTGCAGAGTGTGTGTGTGTGTGTGTGTTTTTGAGGGAGTGAGGTTAGATTCATCATGCAGGTGAATCGAGCCAGTAAATGCGTGCTATCCACCTAAGGTGCTTGAGTTAAAGGAGCTGGGATATAAATAAAAGAGGGAGCGGTCAGCTGGGATCATGGCTGGATGTAGCACAGCATCCTCACAGTTTTAAATAAAGGAGATGCAAATACAAGATGCAAACAATGCATAAAAACATAATAAGAAGCAGTGCAATGCCTTACCAAGCCATGCAACGTCCTGTCACATCTCTTTAAAAAAGAAGGAAAAAGAATAGCCTACGCCAGCCACAAGGCTGCATGCATTGAGAAAAGGTCCCCGAATTAGCAAGCTAGCAGGGGTCTCCCAGAAGGGCCCTCAACCACATGTCTTACTAGTGCAGCATGGACATGAAGTACGTAATTGAATGGCGGATTGAATGGCATGCGATTACAGAAGGGACGCTGATACGCAGGATTGGCAACCCCTATCACGTGTGTAGGAGTGTTATACACCTATATAGTGCGCGACGCACTTGTAAGCTCGGTGTTGGGCGAATGCCAAATGTTTCAGATGCTGGGCATCCGTGCTGCTCCAATACATCCCCAGCATGATGGCCAGCATTTCCTGTACAAGCATCGAAGAAATATTGTCAGCAACTCAGGCACACAGATGCATACAGCAGGTGCTGCACACGTTTTGGTGCTGCTCCAATACATCCCCAGCATGATGGCTAGCAGTTGAGGCAGTGTGCCACTCAAAGCAAGGATTTTTGCCAGCAGGGATTGGTGCCAGCAGGGATGAGTGGGGTTGGCGAAATTCATATACATGGAACATAGTGTATTTTCCCTGCCAAAAAGCTGATATATGTGGCATGTTCATGCGGAACAACCATTCCTAGGGATGAGTCATGTGCACACTGCGCGACTCAATGAAGGAAATGTGTGCCCAACGAAGCGCTTGTCAAAAATGGCTGTGTAGGATAGTAGATAGATTGTCAAAGATGGCTGTGAAGGATAGTAGATAGAGTACGCCTGTGGGTGGTGCCTGGCAGGCCTTGCCCATAAACTCATGTGCCCTACATCGCACGTTTCAATGCTTCATCCGTCACTATTAATATCATTAGTATACGTATACATATGTTTATTCCTCCCTTACTATTCTAATTCAGCGATGATATGCTTTTACATGTTTCTCCGTTTCTATTTCAGTTCAGCGACCTAGCTGCAAACGGCCTTCAACCCAGGCTCAATGGCCCCCACAGTGTGTGCATGCCCTAGATCTCTCAATTTACTCCAGTCTTCCCCCTTTTTGCAGAGGTTGTCCTGCAGCTGCTGCACCATCACCCCATCCTCCTCCTTATCCTCCAATTGAACTTTCATTCAAATAAGTAGGTGTTCTAACATGAATATTACCAAACTCGATTAATCCAACAAGCATAAACTCATGAATGTTACCAAACTCAATTAATCCAACAAACATAAACTAACATGAAGTTCCTGCTCCTCCTCGTCTGCCATGGTCACCTAAGAAGGTTGAACCTGCCCTCTTTGCTCCCTCTAGGTCCCTGCCCCCTCAAGGTTTTGATCCCTATAAGTCATGCCCTGCTGGAGCACCTATTACGGCATCTAGCCTGGCGCCATGAGGATTTTCCTCCATCATGCCCTTCACGAGGCTCTAAACTGCAAAAAACAGACAGTACTGCTGTTTACATAAATTACATGTAATCCAGTTGCACACGTTGCACCTAAACAATGACCTTTTGAGGCTTAACTTTAAGCTTCAAGTTAAAGCCCGGTCCAGAGATGCTCACAAGCTTTGCATCCACATTTCGTATGTAACTTTGCGCTCCATGCATATGCACGGTCCAGTTATATCAGCCACGCGGCGTAACAAGTCTGTACAACAAATTTTTAGTCACTCGCACCAATGTCGGAGAAGGCCTCAAAGTGCCGGGGACGTTGTAGTTAATGCAGCAGCCCAGAAACGCAGCGGTCACGTAAGCGGCACACAAAGTGGCCAGAGTAGCCTCTGCTACTTCCTCAGGGAAAGCTGTACGGGAGGGAAGCAGTGTGTGTGTATGTGTGTGTGAAGCAATAAATTGGCATGTTGTACTTCAAGCATGTACTTCACAGCGGTCACGCAAGCAGCACACAAAGGGGCCTGCGTACCTCTGCTGCTGCTCAGAATAATAGCTGTACATAAGGGGTAGCAGAGTTTGTGTGTATGTGTGTGTGTGACCACAGAAGCGCTTGCTTATGCGTTGGAAACCTAACCAAATTCTATAGAAGCAAAGAAGTAAGGCCATCAAGGTCTGGTTGGCCACTGGCGCACCATACACATGCATTTAACGGATCCACCCCTTGCCATGCCACCTTTCAAAATCACAAATAACCCCCTCAAAGTAGTCCCTGTTGTGGATCATCCCCTCAAATAACAGTTGTCCAGAGCTTTGCACTGAAGCAGCTGAGCTTCCACTAACTGTTAAAACACAGCAACACCGCTGGCATTCGCTAGAGCGCGCGCACACACACACACACAAACACGCATGCATGCCCTTATACCCCAAAGCCTTTGATCAGCTTGCGCTCCACAAGACGCAAAGACTTGCCATGCAGCAAGACCAAGCGCCGATGTACTTGCGTGTAGAGCGCTTGCGTGTGCTTGCGTGTGATCAGCTCATGTGCGATAGCTCTCTCCAGCCATCACACACACACACACACACACACACACACACACACACACACACCGTGCGCAGGTGTGTGCGCGTGCACCTTAGCCAACCCACCCATCCACCCACCTTTCAGCAGCTTGCGCTCCACGCGCCGCAGGAGCCTGCCTTGCAGCAAGCCCAAGCGCCCAGCATCCTTGTTTGTGTTTGCCCTTTCAGAGCATGGCGCGGCTCGAGTGGTGGTGTGACGGTTGCGTGCTAAGCCCATCACGCAGCAGAAAGACATGGACACGATGAAGTTAGCCAGCGCAGACAACGCAGCCCATGCGAGGTCTTCTGAGGTGCATGGTTGAGGCAGGGTCCTGCACACATGCACAATTCAAGGGTAAGTGAAATGGCATCTTCTGAGGTGCATGGTTGAGGCAGGGTCCTGCACACATGCACGCTCTCAGGGTAAGTGAAATGGCGTCTTTTGAGGTGCATGGTTGAGGCAGGGTCCTGCACACATGCACGCTCTCAGGGTAAGTGAAATGGCGTCTTTTGAGGTGCATGGTTGAGGCAGGCTCCTGCATTCATGCACAATTCGCGGGTAAGTGAAGCAGCATCTTCTGGATCTGAGGTTGAGGCAGGGTCCTGTACACACGCATCATTTGAGGGAGAGTGAAATGGCATCTTCTGGATCTGAGGTTGAGGCAGGTTCCTGCACACACGCAAGCTCTCAGGGTAAGTGAAGCGGCATCTGCTGGATCTGAGATTGAGGCAGGGTCCTGCACACATGCACGCTCTCAAGTGAAGCGGCATTTACTGGTTTTGAGATTGACGCAGGTTCCTGCACACATGCACAATTTGAGGGTAAAAGAAGCAGCATCTGCTGGATTTGAGGTTAAGGCAGGGTCCTGCACACATGCACAATTCGAGGGTAAGTGAAATGGCATCTTCTGGATCTGAGGTTGAGGCAGGGTCCTGCACACATGCACAATTTGAGGGTAAGTGATATGGCATCTTCTGGATCTGAGGTTGAGGTAGGGTCCTGCACACACTTGATCTAATGGTATCTGATGACACCTGATGGTTGAGGCAGGGTCCTGTGCACACACGACCTGATGGCTTGTGCTGGAGGCTAGGTCTTACACATGCGCACGATGAGCGCCAGCAAGACCAGTGCGCGGTACAAAGAGAGCAAGAAGGGGAGTGCACAGTGAAGGCAGCCAGGAGACTTTGTTTGTAACCCCGCTTCAGCATCACAATAAGGAAGAGCATTGCCTGGAATGTAACAGGCAGTTGCAGGCCTTATAAACAGGGTTAGCCCAAATCCATTTTCAAAGTGAGGCTGTGACGCAGCCAAAACAGCGTCTTGACATCCCAGGTACAAGATTAATTAAATTTTGAATTGATGTACAAATGATCACTATCACCATTGCCAGCATCATTATTTGTATCATTGGCAATCATTTGTTATCGTGACTTACATTGTGTCTTAAAGGGATAAATAGCATGAGAGCGTAAGGGCACGGGCTTCAGCAATTTAAGGGATAAATAGCATGAGAGCATAAGGGCACAGGCTTCAGCAATTTAAGGGATAAATAGCATGAGAGCATAAGGGCAAGGGTTGCAGCTGATAACGTGACAAATGGCATAGCGCGTACGAGCTAAGGCTTCAGTTATTATAAGGACAAACAGCATGAGAGGATAAGGGCATTAGCTTCAGCTATTATGAGGACAAACAGCACAAGAGCATTTAGGAGAGCTTGAGCAGGCTCCAGCAAGCACAAGAGGGATATGGGGGACAGGGCCTTGCTGCTTGCTAAGGGAAACTTGAGCGGGCTTCATTGAGCATGAGAGCATGCACAGGGACATGAGCAGGCAAGCATAAGGAAAGCTTGATCAGGCTTCAGCAAGCACTAGGTGGACATAGACAGACTCCAGCTGTCAAGAGATCAGACGCAAGCAGAGGCACTGCCTGTGATGCTATACAGTGAATAGCGCTGAAGAAGACCCCATACATACAGCGCAATAAGCTGATCCCTGCACATACGCTGAGCCATTGCCTGCATTGTAACCGCTAAACCGTTATTGAGGCCATCAAAAGTGGCAGTCACATTTTGCTGGCAGCCAAACAGCAACTTGGAGGCAGAGGCCCTGGTGTTTGCTTGGTTTTGCGTTTGTATGTGCTCAAAAGCTATCCTCCCCTCAAAACCCCCATTCCTTGGGCGCCTAGTTGAATATCCAGCGCTACTCAAACCGTTGTCAATGGCGGAATACCGTTTGTCCACGACCAGTTTGAATGGTCTCCTTCTGAAAATTAATAAAAATTTCGGCGGTACTCCTCTGCCGACCTTTCATTTCAGATTTATTTTGCATGTCACACGTTCCTGCACCAGGTCCTGCTGTATGCACGTCCTCTCATGGCATACACCATACAAAAGTATTACACATGCGAGCATCGTACATGCAGACACGCAAACAGCGCACACGCACCGCATGCACGAGTACTGTGCAGGTTCTGCTGCTTGCCCTCATACCACCTGCCATGCATACCCCGCACTGCACAGCACAAACACCCTCTTGGCATGCCTGTGTGGTCCCCATTGACAGAAAACACCACCATTACTACAAACACCCAGTTCCTGACCGCATAATAAATGCAAGGCCCAGGGATGTGCTTCGCTCGGTCCTACAGCGCATACATTAATTTAAATGTTCTCATGTATGTTGTGTACGCAGCTCTCCATGCATCTGCACAGACCATGCAGGACGCAACCATTGTAACGATACCAGGCTTTCCTAGATCAGATCATCAACCACCAACTACCTTACAGGCTTAGGCTTCGGGCTAGACTGGGCCGGCCAGTTATAAAGGAGGCTCGACTCCTCCCTAGTCCATTCTCTTTTCTGCTGATTGTTACAACCATGCACTTTCAGTATGCACTTCTGCTGATTGTTACAACCATGCACTTTCAGTATGCACTTCTGCTGATTGTTACAACCATGCACTTTCAGTATGCACTTCTGCTGATTGTTACAACCATGCACTTTCAGTATGCACTTCTGCTGATTGTTACAACCATGCACTTTCAGTATGCACTTCTGCTGATTGTTACAACCATGCACTTTCAGTATGCACTTCTGCTGATTGTTACAACCATGCACTTTCAGTATGCACTTCTGCTGATTGTTACAACCATGCACTTTCAGTATGCACTTCTGCTGATTGTTACAACCATGCACTTTCAGTATGCACTTCTGCTGATTGTTACAACCATGCACTTTCAGTATGCACTTCTGCTGATTGTTACAACCATGCACTTTCAGTATGCACTTCTGCTGATTGTTACAACCATGCACTTTCAGTATGCACTTCTGCTGATTGTTACAACCATGCACTTTC
>OU611763.1:5342877-5382877 GCA_914767535.2 Dunaliella primolecta | reverse complement strand
GAACAACAGCAGCAGCTGGGCAGTATGGCCTCCACAGTGTAGTGCAGCACAGCAGCAGCTGCCAGGGCCCCTCAACACAAGCTCCACAAGCTGTACAAGAGGAAAGGCACCAGCCCTTGATACGCAGCTGCGTGGAGGTGTCAAGCACTGCGGTATCAAATGCACTAACAGCAGCGTGCCGCCTGCAGCGTCACGTGTTAGCAGCATGTGACAGCGAGCAAGCTTGCGCCTCTGCAGCTCCAAATCACATGGGGTCCTCTGTGCGTGGTTTGCTCCATGGTCTGGTGCTCTGTGGGCTGGCTCACAGGTGAGCATCGGGATTCGATTTTGTACATTGTGCGGGGGCGTCATGGCAATTCTCCGTGCAAAGGCCCGCTCAGCATCCTGGTGCTTTGTGAGCTGTGGCTCATGGTGTGCGTGGATGATCAGTTTGGCACAGTTTGTCCTGAGAATGCGTTTGCAGTCATTGTGCAGGGGTATGGATGCAATCGTCTGTCCAAGGCCTGCTCAGCGTCCTGGTGCTTTGTGAGCTGGCTCACTGGGGAGCATTGCGTAATTTATTTGGTGCTGCCTGTCCTGAGATTGGTGTTCGTTTTGTGGCGATGTGATGACAACCTTCTGTGCAAGGCCTGTTTGGTGTCTTGGTGCTTTGTGAGCTGGCTCATGGGCGAGCATTGGAGAATCAATTTGGTATGGACTGTCCTGAGGTTGTGTCACGTTTTGTGGGGATGTGATGACAACCTTCTGTGCAAGGCCTGTTTGGTGTCTTGGTGCTTTGTGAGCTGGCTCATGGGCGAGCATTGGAGAATCAATTTGGTATGGACTGTCCTGAGGTTGTGTCACGTTTTGTGGGAACGTGATGACAACCTTCTGTGCAAGGCCTGTTTGGTGTCTTGGTGCTTTGTGAGCTGGCTCATGGGCGAGCATTGGAGAATCAATTTGGTATGGACTGTCCTGAGGTTGTGTCACGTTTTGTGGGAATGTGATGACAACCTTCTGTGCAAGGCCTGTTTGGTGTCTTGGTGCTTTGTGAGCTGGCTCATGGGCGAGCATTGGAGAATCAATTTGGTATGGACTGTCCTGAGGTTGTGTCACGTTTTGTGGGGATGTGATGACAACCTTCTGTGCAAGGCCTGTTTGGTATCTTGGTGCTTTGTGAGCTGGCTCATGGGCGAGCATTGGAGAATCAATTTGGTATGGACTGTCTTGAGGTTGTGTCACGTTTTGTGGGAATGTGATGACAACCTTCTGTGCAAGGCCTGTTTGGTGTCTTGGTGCTTTGTGAGCTGGCTCATGGGCGAGCATTGGAGAATCAATTTGGTATGGACTGTCCTGAGGTTGTGTCACGTTTTGTGGGGATGTGATGACAACCTTCTGTGCAAGGCCTGTTTGGTGTCTTGGTGCTTTGTGAGCTGGCTCATGGGCGAGCATTGGAGAATCAATTTGGTATGGGCTGTCCTGGGATTGGCATATAGTGCAGGATGTAGGTATCTGTGCCTTGTGTACTACAAGGGCCTGCTCCATGCCTGAGTGTTGTTTGGACTGGTCGAAATTTTGAAAGGGGGTCATCTGTCAAGAGTTTAAGCATGTAAGCTTGACGTGTGAGGGGGCAAGGGGTAATGCATTTGAAGAACAACCACAACTTTGCAGCTTTTTTTGTATTACCAAGGAAGGAAGGCATGCAATGGTGACTCCATCTGCCCAGCAATTGGCAGAGATCATTTAAATCATTCGCTTGCTTGCATATTTAATCTGACCTGTGACAATTTGTTTGCAATTGTTTGCTTGCATGCATGCATGACTTACAGGCTGCGAATGGACGACCTTGCTCACATTGAGCATCTTCATGTGCTGCTGTATCTATGTCTGCAACTGCTTGCTTGCTTGCTTGCTTGCACGCGCTTGCTGCTCTTTTCACGTCTTGTCTTGCCTTCAAGAAACAACCACAGCCTTCACAAACACTTACACGTGCCCGGGCGCGCGTGCAGTTTTTGCTGCTGGTCTCGCCTTCAAGAGACAACCACTCACGTGCTTGCACCCTTCCTACCATCGACAGCATGACTTCAAAGTGCATTTGATCTGGGATAAAACCAGTTTTGAAGCATGATGCAAGTTCAAACAAATGCAAGGATGGCTTGCTTGTGCTGCTCCTTCTTGTGCTACAACCAAACGCTTGCTGCTTGTTTTGCTGCTTGCCTTCCCTTGAAGAGACAACCATGCGCGGACGCGCGCCCTTCATCTGCTCCAGCTGTTGATTGCAGCAGGCAGAGCACCAGATGGCCTGCTCTTTGGTTACCAGCAGTGGGATGCATTCAGCTCCATCTTCCAGGCACAGGTAAGAGTTCACACAAGCGCAAACACACACACACACACACACATACACACAGCCAGCGCCTGGCAAATGCCTTCACAAAACCAGCTTTTGTGTCAAGGAACAGCTGTCATGATCAAGCAAGCCAATCAAAGCTCGCATGCCGGGAGGCCAGCCATTCACATTCTCATTGACTGATGTGGGCCTGCAACAAAGAAAGAAAAGACTACGCCAGCCAAAATAAGGCCGCGTGCATTCATTAACGCTTCCCTAACCTAACTAGCGAGCTAGCAAGGGTCTCACCTCTTCTGACTGGCGTGGGCCTGCGCTCATTTACTCTGTGGTGAGCAACCATGCTACTTCTTGCGCCCTTAGTTTTAGGAGCTGGCTGGTATTAGATCTAATTATTAATCAGATTGATTAACATATTGTTGCATGAAACGCGGAACGATGCTAGCGTACTAGCTGGAGGGCTTGGCGAGCAGCTTTGGCACCCAACATTGATTCCTTGTACAGATGGAGAGCAAAATTTGGCTCCCTGGCCTGACGGTGCATGCGTGCAGGCTGCTTAATTGCCTGCCTGGCATCCTCTTGCTCCCCAGCTCTTCTTGCTCCCCTTGCTCCTCTAGCCTTTTTGGTGCGTGTCCAGGCTGCTTTAGCACCTGGCATCCTCTTGCTCCCCAGAGCACACACAGGACTTCCAAGAGGGCCGCCCAAAGAATCTTAATCCACCATCCAGGTGGCCAAGCCCTATTCTGAGCCCTCGTGTATTCCGATTGTTGACGCATGCTGTATCTTGATCAACAGAGCCTATACCACAGGACAAAAAAAAGGGCGATAGAAAGAGCAAGGATAAGGAATGCTGCAAAGGCATTGAAAGCACTTCATACATCATTTAAGAAGGAAAAGACACATTGTCTCATAACAGGCCATGGTCATAAAAGGGCACTAGTAAGAGCAAGGAAAAGAAAAGCTGCGTAGGCCGTGAAAACACTTCATACATCATTGAAGGAAAAAAGACGCAGCGTCACAGAACAGGCCATGGTCAAAAGAGGGTATTGAAGGAAAAAAAAAGATATGTAAACAGTGTAAGCATTCCAGGCATCTTTTAAGCAGTGCACTCCTGGATGCGTACCTCAGCGCACAATGTGTTGTCACTTTCGCAGGTCCCTTCCTGCTTTTCTTCCCAGGAGGACCATATGTCCTGCACCTGGTGCATAGCTGTGCGGCACATCAGCCACTGACTGTTGTACTCTTCATTGCGTACCTGTAGCACTCAGCATTTTGGACACGTAAGTGTGTCTAACAGACACTCTTCCTGGTTTCCTGTGCAGGAGGAGCACGCCCTGCACCTGGTGCAGCCTGTGTGGCAAGCCAGCTTTTAAACACTGCACTCTTCAACGCATGTCTGCAGCACACAACATATTGGGCGTGTGTCTTACGGGACCTGTGCTTGCTTTCTTTTCCAGGAGGAGCACGTCCTGCACCTGGTGCAGCCTGTGTGGCAAGCCAGCTACAAAACACTGTGGGAGATGCCAAGCCAGCACCCCAGGGGCCCAGCAGCCCAGTTGTCAACACCTGTGCCCTCAACAGCTGGGTCATCCACAGCTGTGTCATCAACAATCATGCCATCAACAGCTGTCCCAGCAGATGCAGTTCCATTTTCTTCTGTTCTGGCACAGCGCGTTGTTTGGGTGGGGTTGTGTATCCTTCGGCGTGCTGCCAGCAACAGCAATGTCAGCATCCGCAGCCTTGGCTTAACCTCATTTTTGGCCATGCCACCATGGGTGCTGGACTCCTTGGCACAGGTGTGTGTCAATGTGTGTGTGTGCGCACGTGCGCGCAAGCGCATGATTTAATTAGATTAGATTACAAAGGGAGGCCTTCATCCAGACTGTTCAACTGATCAGCCTGTGGCTGGTTCACGCCAGCCAGCAGCAAATCCAGAAGCTCAGAATTGTGTGTGTATTTGTATCATGTGTGTGCGTGCATGCGCGTGCGCACGCATGATATGCCTAATTATGAGTTTCATGTAGAATCCAAAGAGTAGAGATGAATTCTCACTTGTGTGGCTCTTGGCACCTTTGCTAGAGCCTCAAGGCTTCTGCCCCGTGGCAAAGAAACACGTAGAACATTTGTGTATGGGACTCTCCCAGATTGGAATTTGCTGCACCACAAACGGCCCATTGACTTTGCCTGCTTAATGCCTTGATTTTATTGTGCACGTAAGATGAAGGCATCAAGGAGCCAAGCAAGAAAGCCATGCTGTTATATGCTGTTTCACTGTTTGCTCAGCTTTTTTTTTTAATGCAGCAAAGCCAATACAGCCACCCTGCATGCTGCTGCAATGATTACCGCCAATTTTTTTCCAGTGTTGACACTCTTCCTCGCCACAGGACCCTGCCTGCTGGGCTGAGTTGGAAGAGCTTTTGCTCCAGCTCTTACCGGCTTTTGAAAACGAAAAGCTAGTCCCTGCACCTTTGGCTCCTGCAGCAACCCAGGTGTGCAGGATGTGTGCTCTCAGCCTCTGTCTCTTTCAGAGTGGTATGGATTTGTTTGAGGATTGTTTTAGACGTGTCTTTATTGAATGTCTTCTTTCCTGTCCCTGCACCTTCGGCTCCTCTGCTGCACTCCAGGTAAGCTGTATGTGTGCTGCCAGCTTTTTCCTCTTTCTCTATTCTGCATGTACTGATGCACTTACTTCAAAGGCCTTTGTAAGTGTGTTTGCAACCTTGCATCCTGCAGAGTCTTACAGAGACAAGGTGGTGCGAATGTTACAGAAGAACATTAGTGTGGTATAGAGTAGCATTGTTTTGCAGAATGAGACTGTATCAATTTGTGATATGGGACAGTCTTTCGAAGGATTGGAGATATCCCAGAATTGCACAGTTGTGAGTGCAGTGGGGATTCTGGGCCTTCTCATGGGTGGCAGGTTTGACTTACCCTTGACTGTGAAATTCGTGGGTGGCAGGTTCGAGTTACCCTTGACTGTGAGATTGCTATGCGGCCTTCAGTGCACACGGCATAATGACATGTGCAATCTATCATTTACGTTTGTCCTGTTTAGGTTTGGTTCTGACGATCATCTGGCCTCACCTGCCCCGTGTGTGTTTGTGTGTGTGTGCGCGCGTGTGTGTTTATGTGAGTGTGCGCGAGCAAGAGTGAGTGCGTGCATGAGAGAGAGAGAGAGAGAGAGAGAGAGAGAGAGAGAGAGAGAGAGAGAGAGAGAGAGAGAGAGAGCCTTCCATCTGGGCAGTTCTCATTGACCAAGCATCTATTTTCTTTGAAGGATGATTTTAACCAAACATGGGCTATTAAAAACCTGAATAGCGTGGAAGCCTCCCCATTGTCCTTGCAAGAGAAACCCAGAGGCATCCTAATTCCTTGAGGAATTGCAACAACAACAATAATAATGCCAACCGCTTGTGTCATGAAGAGGAGTGATGTGACACGGACGCCTGTGTATGACCATTTAATGACCTTAACCATCAAACCAAGCATTCCTTGGCCTAAGTGGACGCCTGCATCTTGGTGTGCGTGTTGATTCCATTCTTGGCTCTTTTTGTTGTTTGATGCTCCATTGCCCCCCAAAAGGGGCACCATTCAGTGTGCTGGACAGGCAATGGGCATGCTGAAAAGGGTAAGGGGCATGCTGAGAAGGGTAAGGGGCATGCTGAGAAAGGTAAGGGGCATGCTGAAAAGGGTAAGGGGCATGCTGAAAAGGGTAAGGGGCATGCTGAAAAGGGTAAGGGGCATGCTGAAAAGGGTAAGGGGCATGCTGAAAAGGGTGAGGGGCATGTTTGCATGGGCTCCCCTTATGCTGGACGGGACAAGGTCCCACTCTGAATTTGTTCCTTGCCAGCACCGCAGCACAGTCTTTAAAGAGAGCTCTTCTATCATACTATGATAGTCCATAAGACAGTAGGGCTTTCATGAAAGTGTGTACTGCTCCTTGCCAAGATCACAGCACAATCTTTAGCAGATGCCCTTCTATTGTACTTCATAAGATTGGTTGTATTCTTGTTTGTGTGTAAATATATGTTTACTGGTATACGTATGTAAGTACATTGTATATATTATATATAAATCACTCATACACCTGTATCCTTCCATCACACCATTTCTGCGTGTGCAGGGGGCCAAGCAAGGGGCAGCAGACCTGGGCACAGGCCTCACAGTCTTCTTTGAACGGTGCCTATCTGCCTTGGCAAAGCACCAGCAGCACCAACAAGAGCAGCTCTGCACCCGATTAGTGCTACTGCTGCTAGATCAAGTGGGGTGCATTGCCCAGAGGGCCACCACAGCCTCACTACTGCTCCAAGCCTTGGCTTCAGCATGCGAATCCTTCAATGTCAGCAACGCTACTCCTCCTGCTGTTGCTCAAAAAGCTGCTGGTGCCACTCTCAGCCCAGAGGCAGCTACACTACACGCATCTCCTCCCCAGCAACAGCAGCAGCCATCTGGCATTGGGAACCCGCACAATCCACAACCACCACTCCAGCCCCTATCTCCGCCATGTGTGCCACCGTCCTCGCGCAGCGCTGCTGAAGATCTTTGCTGCAGCAGCGGCCTTCAGCCCAGCACCAGCAGCCCTGTGCGGTTTCTGCCGCCGCTGTGCTTGACCCGCCGCCACCTGCAAGACCATGTGCAACCCCTGCTGCAGCGCATCCATTTCATGCGGCCTGCATGGCAATGTGCTGCAGTGCGGGCGGCGCTGCTGCGGATAGTCGCTGCGGCAGCAGCAGTGCCATCAACTGCCAATGACGCAGGAAGTGTTGCAGCAGCAGCAGCAATCCCTGCAAATATTAATGATACTGGGAATGTTGCAGCAGCAGGGCATGGAGTGAGGAGAGATCATGGAGTAGTAGCAGCAGCAACACGAGCAGCAGCAGAAGCGGAGCGTAATGGTGAGGGGAGCGACGTCAGTACTGGCAGCATTGGTTTCGTTGATGTGCTGACGCTCCTGGCGGAGTGCTCTCCACAGAATGCACATCTGCCGCCGCTTCTACCCCTTGAGCCGGTGGGCGCTGGCAGGTGTGTGTGTGTGTGTGTGTGTGTGTGTGTGTGTGTGTGTGTGTGTGTGTGTGTGTGTGTGTGTGTGCGCGCGTGTGGGGGTGTAGGTTGTTGTGGGTATTGGTTTCATATTGTTTGGTGCCCGTAGAAACAGAAACAAATGAGGAGTGCTGTGTAGTTGTCTAGGAATGTTCAGGTGTATCGGGCACCTCTGATGTGTGCGGTGCCAGACAGTTTGGCTTTGGGGGGTTAGGCACGGTGAGTACGCACATGGCGACAGGCCGTGTCTTTGGAATGGTCACATAAGAGATGAGCACCTACCCGGATGTCAATGTCTAGGATAGCATTGAGATCACTCAGGATGCCACCCAGGGGCTTCCTAGGGCTTTAGTCCAAAGTTTAGAATGAGTGCCTGCCCAGACGTCAATGCCTGAAATGCTGCTCCAGCTCAGGGCCGTCCCTTGTCTTTGTTCATGTCCGAATGCCCCTCGTTGCTCTTCATGAGAGGAGGTCCCTCACCTATTTCAATGCCTGATCCGCTGCTCCAGCACAGGGCCGTCCCTCATCTGTGTTCATGTCTGAATGCCCCTCGTTGTTCTTCATGAGAGGAGGTCCCTCACCTATTTCAATGCCTGAAAACCGCTGCCCCAGCCCGTTCTGTGTCTTTGCCATCCTGACTCACCTACACCCTTTGTTATCATGATGCAAGCTGTGATTCAAACTACACCCTTTGTAATCATGATGCAAGCTGTGATTCGAAAGCAAGCAGTGTCATGGTTACTTTATGCAAAATGTTGGCACTGTCGTTTTTTGTGCAGAGCGCTTCAAGGTGGTGAAGTTTTGGAGGCTGTCCTACAAGCAGGGCCACCCTTCCTGGCCTGGCTCTCGACCGTGCTCACCTCCGCTCCTGACCAAGGCACCTTGCCCTCTGGCCAAAGTTCCTCCACTCCTGGCCAATGCGCTTTGCCTCCTGACCCCAGCAGAGGCAAGGATGAGGCAAGTAGCTGCGTCAAGCTGCAGTCATGGCTGCAAGACTGCCTTCAGTACGAAAGTGCATCCACCGCAGCTTCGCTCTCAGCAGCAGCACCAGCAGCAATAGCAGCAGCTGCGCCTGCAGCAACAACACTTAGGTCAGGAGCAACACCACCTGGCGCTCCCCACGTGGCACCCGCATGCGACGTGCAACTGAGCCGGGTGCGTGTGCTGTGCAGCCTACTGCCCCACCTCTCCCCCAAATGCCCAGAGGCCGTGGCTTGGACGCTGAAGCGTGTCTGCAGCCTGGATACCTCTTTGCCTCCTAGCAGCGCATGTCATGCTAACACCAGCAGCAGCAGCAGCAACAGCGTTTGTGCAGGAGGGAGCAACTGCATGAGTAGCACTCCCAGGATCAGCCACTCGGCAGCTTCCCTGCTAGCCTGCTTGTGTGCGTGCGTGCTGGGGACTGAGGGCTCTGATGCAAGGGCCACCCACTCTCTACACTCAAGTGACGTGCAGCATGCCCAGCTGCAGGGCTCCGACCAGCAGCAGCAGCAGCAGCAGCAGCAGGATTGTCATGATCCACAACAACGAGATGAGGATCAGCAGCTCCAGGGCTTGAAGGATTTGGTGCTGCAGTGCTTGCTGCCCCTTTTGCTGCGTCACCACACTGAGGTGAGCGCATGCTCCTCACATAATAACCTGTGCGCATTACAACCTGGGGCAAATGGGTATGCTTTAAAACATTGGTGCTGCAGTGCTTGCTGCCCCCTCTGCAGCGTCACCACACTGAGGCGAGTGCATTCTCAATAGCAACAATGTATCCAACCAAGCCAAGTCTGAGAGCTATTTGGTGAGTTAAAACTTAAGTTAGATCAAGCTTTCTACTGCATCACCACGCTGAGGTAAGTGCTTCTTTTCACATGAGATGCATGCATGTTCATAGTTTGTTGGCCAAATGGGTACATGTCTCCCTACAGACTGATGACGAGATGATGCAAGACAGATGCACGGGCGTGCCCGGTCTACCTTGCAAATGCGCTTTTGTGCGTCAGTGCTTTGCACAATTGGTCACGTCCCGCTTTTCCCAAATATCCTACTTGGCCGGAAAGAGATGGATTACTTGACGCTTCACTCCCATTTCTTCAAGCAAACTCTTGGCTTTTGGCACATGCCACTGCGCACACCTACAGACACACACACATACACACTCGCACTTGGATGCGGGTGCTCCTAGGTGTGTATTGGTGTTTTGTTAATCATGCTGAAGCTCTCTGTAAGGGGCTTCAACCACTCTCGCCAGGAAACACTGCTCCCTGTTTTTGTTTGCCACCTTCACATGCCCAAGTGCTCTGCGTTCTGTAGGGCACTCCTTGAAAATAGCAAAAGAAATTGCTTGGAGACGCTTCTTTCTGCGTTGCAGCTGTCAACACAGGTGCTGTTGACACCCATGACAGCAAGCTGCTAGCACAGAGGCAGGACCTTCCATACCCCTTATGGGATCCAAAGCGGTGTGCCTTGCTTCGGGCCGCCTTTTTTTAATCTTCACCCTTTATTGCTGTCTATTGCTGGCGTTAGCCTCTACACAGGCATGTTATGTGCACTCCATACAGGATCCACAGTGGTGCGCCTGGCTCAAGGCAGCTCTTCTTTACACCTTTACAACTTCCTTCAGCAGGATGCTTCTTTTCTGCACAGGTGTGCCTCACGCACTCCCTTTGGGATCCGCCACGGTGCGCCTGGTTCAAGGCAGCTCTTCTTTAAACCTTGATGATTTCCTTCAGCTGGATGCTTCTTTTCTACACAGGTGTGCCTCACGCACTCCCTATGGGATCCGCAGTGGTGCGCCTGGCTCAAAGCGAGTGTCTGGACAGCTCTGGAGCATGAGGGCAGGCACGCAGCTCTCTGCACTTTGGGGAAGGAGAGCAGCCTCACTCCTTGCAGTACTTTGGGGCATGAAGGCAGACAGCCAGCCTGCCATAAGCCTACCCCCAGCAACAGCAATGTCGAGCCCATCTCCGCAGCCAGCCACTTCACACCAGGCTGCTCAACCTGCCAACCTAGCAGCGGTACTTCCAAATGCTGGTCTGTGGCAGAGGAGCTGAGCAGTTGGTTGCCGCGCATGCAGCACCAGCTGTCCCAGGCATGCACACAGGCTCCTGGAACCACTTCTTTCGCTGCCAACTCCTGTCCTGCTAGCGCCTCTGCCTCTTCTCCCACCACCTGTCCTGGCTTTGAAGCAGATCATCTGCCCCACATGGTGAGCAGGGTCAGATCTAGGAGTAGGTGAGACAACGGCCTTTCCTTTTACAACTGCTTCCCCATCCCACAAATGGCCCATATTCTGAAGCAGATCATCCGCCCTGGCTCAAGAGCAAACCTGACAAGTCTGCCTTAGATGGTGGGTGGGACCTGACCTGTCTCTAAGTATGGTGAGGCCTTAATGAATTCTTCGAGACCCCTGGTCATGCCCTGTCAGGGTTTAGACAGGTATGGATGTGGTGGGGCCCTCGCAAAATATGTTGAGGCACTTAGCTGGGACCTCTCAGAGATAAGTCGGACCCTACTAGAACTGATTGGAATGTGGTGCAGCCACTTTAAAATTGGAACTGGCCTTGCCAGGGAGGGAGCCTGCCTTGTGTGCATGTGGTCAGCATTTGCCTGCGCAGTCATGTCTTGTTCCGCTTTCAGGACATGGATGTGAGGGCCTCCCTCACTGAAGGCCTTAGCAATCTTTCTTCTGCCGCTTTTGGGGTCTGGGTGTGAGGGGTTACCCTTGCTGTCTTGGTTTGTGAACGCTGGCCACACATCACAAATGTTTTTGGACTTGTGCATTAGCCGAGGCCTATTAATGCATGACAGGCTTCTTAACGCATGGTTAGCTTCTTATTGCACGTGTTTGACTCTGCTCATGGTTCTTGGGTTGTCAGATACGTACCTGCAAGAATCAGCTGCAGGCCTCTTTATGCATGACACTGCACATGATGTTTGGATTGTCAGGTGTTTGCCTGCAAGGATCAACGACAGAGGCCTCTTAATGCATGACATGCCTCTTAACGCATGGTTAGCTTCTTATTGCACGACTCTGCACATGGTACTTGGATTGTCAGGTGAGTCCATGCAGGAATCAGTGCGGCCCCCTGTATTATGATATCCATGATGCCAGGGGGGAGGTTACATCCTGGATCAGGGTATCCATAATGGCGGGGGAGGGAGGGTGTATCTTGTTTCTTGATCCATGATGCCAGCAGGTACGATATACTTTTTCCCACCTTAACATACGCCAGGGCAAAGGTATGCTGCCCTTCCCCACCAAACACACATCAGGGCAGAGGTGTGGCGGCCTCAACCACTGAAACTCTTCATCAGGGCGGAAATACGGCGGCCTTTCCCACGAAAAAGACGCTATGTCAGCAGAGGTGTTGCAACCTTTCCATCCTACGCAATTTGCTTTTTACAGCACAGAGACATGATGGCCAGATAGCATATGCTGCTGCTGCCGGCTATGACTCTCCCTGGGCCATGTTGTTGGGCTCGGCATAATTCTGCTTCTCTTGGCTGCTTCCTACCTAAGGCCCCTACCCTTCATCATATGGCGGAGATATGGTGGCCTTGCTGCTGATAACTCTCCTCCTTCCTTGCAGGCCCTATGCTGAGCACAGCAGACCTCTGCTTTGTGCGGCTGCTTCCCACCAAAAGCACCCACTCATCATGGCAGAGATATAGTTGCCTCATTGTTGCTGGCTGTCTGCTGCCTTCCTCACACCTTCCTTCTTTGCTGCCTGCCTCCTGACTTTTTGCAGGCCCTGCTGCTGAGCACAGCAGAGCTCTGCTTTGCAGGGTTGCAGCAGCAGCAGCAGCAGCAGCAGCAGCAGCGTATACAGCAGGATCAGCACCCATATCTCACAGCCAAAGATCACGTCAACAATCCTCATGTGGCGGCAGCGGCTCCTTCAGCAGCAGCAGCAGCAGCAGCAGCAGGCACCGCCTGGCCGATCCAAGCACTGTCACAGCTGTGTGACCTCACGCCACCTGATGGTGGCCCACCCAGCAGCGGTGATGCACACAGTACTGCTGACAGCTGTGCGCAACTGAGGCTGCACTGCATGGCTCAGTTGGCCACCATCGCTGGCGATGCTGCCTCCTCCTATGCTACCTCATCCGATGCCAACGCTGCCTTGTCAAATGCTGCCTCAACCAGCACCAATGCTGCCTCATCCAGCGCCAATGCTTCAGCTGTGCCCTCACAGTACTACGCCGTCAGGCAGCGCGTGTTCAGGAGGTGTGGGCTTCCTGAATGTTTCCTGCCCTTGCGTGCAGTTCAAACTTTGGGGGACCTGCTTCCCACAGCTGCATGGGTCCCCACTATGTATTCTCTGCCTAGAGGGAACGCGTCAAGGATAAGGCCTTCAGTCAAGAAATGCGACTGATAACCTATGCATTCTCTGCCTGGAGGGGACATTTCAGTCGCCATTGATACTTTTGATCTCCCCTTTCAAGCTGCATCTGTGCAGCAGCAAAATGCAAGCCGTGTTTATGTTTGGTCTCCGTTGGTATCCATTTATACCTTTGGTCTACTTTTTCAAGCTGCATCTGTGCAGCAGCAAATGCAAGCCATTTACACGTTTGGTCTCTGTTGCAGCCATTTACACCTATGGTCTGCTCTTTCAAGCTGCATCTGTGCAGCAGCAAAATGCAAGCCATTTACATGTTTGGTCTCCGTTGCAGCCATTTACACCTTTGGTCTACTCTTTCAAGCTGCATCTGTGCAGCAGCAAAATGCAAGCAAGCAGCTCATGTGTTTCAGAAAACGTGGGCTTGTTCTGGATTGAGTGCTCCTTTGTTTCACTGTTTGTTTTTACATAAATCGTGTATGCTGACACGCAAGTGCGCGCACGCACGCACACACACACACACACACACACACACACACGCAGCTGTGTAGACGAGCTGCAGTGGGCGGGCGCGAGTGCTGGTGGTCTGGAGGCTCTCCTTGCTGTACTGCTCGCCACCGCCCCCTTTGACGTGCTGCTTTCCTCTATGCAGCCACAACAGCCTCAGCAGCAGCAACAGCAGCAGCAGCAGTTTGAAGGAGTTATGACACAACAGCAGCAGCAAGAGCAGGCTGTTGAGGACTTGTCACAGCTGCTACAGCAGCTGCCTTGCTTGACCTCTAGCAACACGCGGAGGGCTCTGAGTGAGGGAGCCCTTGCATGTGTGGTGCGCCTCTTCTTCCACCCGGTGTGTATACGGCACAGGTGAGTCGGGTGTGTGTGTGCGCGTGCGGACAGCAAAACTGCTGTGTGGGCAGTGTACCATCCCCTATACTGAAGCGCTCACATCATCAATACTATGTCCTTCTGAAGCACTTGTGTATACAATATGTGACACTGACAGTTTGCAGACATGATCATGATGAAATGATACTGTTCAAGTTTTCATGAATGTGGAATTTGAGAAGGGCAATTTGTTAATACCATTGCGCTGATGGCCTGCGGAAGAATTCATTCAGTGACGTTGACAGCTTGCAAGCACCATGGTGCTGATGACCTGTAAAGGAATTCTTGTTTGTGACGGTGGCAGTTTGCAAGCATTACCATGACGAGGGCCTGTGTGAACATCCATGGATGTGATAAATCTGAGGGGCAAACTGGCATATATTGCCAGACATACTTTTCCTTGTGTTTCCATTCCAAATCAAACTGTTTTTGTTTATAAGATTTTTAACCAAATACGATTAAAACCATTCATAACATCATATTTTGTGGCCTCCATATACTATGCTAGCATCCTGCATTCAAAAAGAAAGGAGGCAAAAGATTGACCTTTTTGGCACCCTTTGTGCTGGATGTTTTTTGGAGGGGAATGGCTAGAATCCTGTTTTTTTTATCATGACCAGATCTTTCCGCTCCATTTCTTTTGCAATGGCATCATTGGCATACAAGGACTCAAAATTATCAAGAATGACCTAATTTGGTGCAGAAGGGGGTCTGGAATGGAGATCTGATGATGAAAGCAGGGTTCACACCATGTCGTAATTAGGGCTGCAGACCAATGGGCTTTCCAAGGAACTCAAAAGCTTGTAACCTGCCAGTTGGGGTACACCCATGCAACGAGCAAGCCAACAACACCCGTTTACAGGCCTCTGGTAAACACCCTTGGTGATCTGTGACAGTGTGCAAACACCATCTTGTTGATGACTTGTGCGCAACATCTGCCTGCTCGCGTGCAGGGCGTTGCGAAGACTGGTGGACGAGAAGCTCATCCCTTTGGTGCTCACGCACGGAGGGGCAAAAATGGCTGTTGCCCTGATGAGTCACTTGTGCCAACAGGTGAGCTCAGAAGTGGTGTGAGTTCCCGCAAGATCAGACTGCCTGGTGAAGGTGGACGTGTAGCAATTCAGGCCAAGGTGTCTCCTTTTACATGACTGATGTTGGGAGCTCCATAATCTCTGCATTACTTCTTCCTAAATACTGCACTAGGCATTCACCAATGTATCTCCAGCTTAATGTTCATTGTTGAAGGGGACTTCACAATGAACAGAGAGAAATCCTGCCCTCACCATGCTGTTACAAGTGTTGCGTACCTTCTTGTAGGGTAGAAGTGTTTGCTTTATCACACATGCTTCACAGAATTAGCCAAAACAATGAAGTGTGCATGTCAGCAATGAGGCTTGCCTCGCTTTTGCTTAGAAAGTGAAGAAAATTTAAGTGGATGAAAGTGAACATTCAAGATTTGTGCCTTTTCTCTGCAAAATAGAGAGTGAAGAGCTTGTGAGTCGCATATAGCCGCTCCACATGCCAATTTTTCAGCGGTTTATCACTGGGAATATATGGAACGTTAGGTGTGCTCAGGGCACACAAAAAGGTGCATTTAAGGCCTATAGGGGAGTTGGCTATACTTTAGGGGGTCCAGCCAAGGGGACGATTAAAATCTGTAGCACTTCAGAAGGCTTATTAGGGATAAATTGCATGAAATTGCATCACCTTTGTCTTAACCGGTTTTCTCCCCAGCAGCCCTCCATGTCTGCATGCACACAACTTTGCTTCAAATGATGCGGCAACCAATTTGCCCGCATCTATAAAATGTCCCTGCATGAAAACCTCAAGCTCTCAGAAGCCCATGCTTTCTGTCTTTTGTCTCCTGCCCTATCGCCCGCAGACCTTGTCCTTGCCTTTCTTTCGTGCATGGATGTGTTGCGCACAGAAGCGGGGCCTTCAAACTCAGCAACACCATACACATGCTCAGCATGCATAATTCCTTTGCAGACTCTCCAATAGCGACCAAGGTCTTGGCTTGTGTGCATTGTTCAGCCGTTGCAGGCCTTTGTGTGCCACTCCATATTTCTGAACCAGTGTTTTGTGTTCCGGTCCGATGCTTGGTGCCGGGGATTTACTGCCTAGCTAAGAGTTTCTCCACCACCTCATGTGCAGTACAGCTGTCATAGCTCTTTTGCATTTGTTGCAATTCTGTGTTTTCTGGTATGGTCCTTTGTTTGGTGCCAGGTGCTCCTTCCTGGCTCAGAGATCCTGCACCACCTCGTGGTGTGCATCACAGCTGTCGTGTTTCTTTGGCATCTGTTGCAATCTTGCCTTTTTGTTATGATCCTATGTCTGGTGCCAGGTGCTCCTGCCTGGCTCAGAGATCCTGCACCACCACCTGCCGCACATCACACACCTGCTGGCCTTCTCACTCTTTTCCGAGGCCCCTCCCAGCAGCGCGGCAGCAGCACAAGCCATGCGCATTGACCCCTCTGTCACCTTGCCCCCTAGAGTTGTGCTTTGTGGCCATCTTTCCTCAATGGCAAGGTGCGAGGGCTGGGCATTAAATGTTTAAATGCTTCAGATACTGCCAGACCGTGCTTAGGTGCTTTTGAACCACAATTTGATGGCAGTCCCCTTCATGAATGTCACATGAACCATTACTGGATGGTGGATACTTCATGGATGTCACGTAAAACACACAAATGGATCGTGGCTACCTTCATGGATGCGACGTGAATTTCAACTGAATGGTGCCTTTTTTCACCTCCATTCGGAATACCCTTTGTTTCTTTTTGCTAGTCTTTATCTTGCCAGACTATAAGGAGAATTGCAATGGGAGGTCCACAGCTCACGTTATAGTGCGCAATGGAAATGTCTGCTGCACATGTGCACAAAAAAGTCTGTGTATACCTCCCACAATTTGTGTGCTTTGCAAGGTACTTACTTGTAAAAATAAGGGGCCTCTACAGCATGCATCTTTGATTAAATTATTGGATCTTTTGAAGTGCACACAGAGGAAGTGTGGTTTGGTGAGCAATTAATTTATTTAAACATGCACATACATATGCGTGTGCAGCATTGCTACGAAAGTGTGTTCCTTGTCCTTGTGACACAAACGTCTCTGGAAGGAATCATTGGAAGGGATCCTTAGATTCTTGCTTCATTTCCACCTTGTATTTGTGGCGCAGGAGCGGGGCTGATTCTTGCTTCATTGGCAGCTTGTCCTTATGGTGCAGCGATCTCTGGAATGGATCTTTGGGGCATGTTGTTCGATCCTTGCTTCATTGCCAGCTTGTCTTTGTGGCGCAGGGATCTTCGGAAGGAATCCTTGGATCCTTGCTTCAATGCTACATTGTCTGTGTGGCGCAGGAATGGGGCTGATCCTTGCTTCATTGCCAGCTTGATATCAGGGCTGTTGGCTGTGGCCAATGGGAGCACTGCAAGGCTTGCAGGAGTTGCGGCTGGTAAGTGTGTGGAGAGCCTTGCCTCAAAGCCGGTTCGGTATCAGGGCTTTTGGATGTTGATAGTGGGAACATTGATGCTTGGAATCCCAGGAGTCAAGGTTGGTGAGTGCATAGACGCGTGGAGGCAGGCTTGACTGAAGAGAGCACACAGGCTTCCAGCTGTGGCTGGTGGGAGTACTGCAGGGATCTCAGGCATATTGAAGCTGGCAAATAAGGATCTCAGGAGTCAATGAATCTTATGAAGGACCACAGGGGTCAAGGCCAGCAAGTGTCAATGGATCTTATGAAGGACCACAGGGGTCAAGGCCAGCAAGTGTCAATGGATCTTATGAAGGACCACAGGGGTCGAGACCGGCGAGCGCTTAGAAAGCTTAGAGAGCCCAGCTGCACAGCCAGCTTGATGTGAATGTGCTTGACTGTGGCTGGTGGGAGTACTGCAGGGATCATGCTTTTGTCCAATAAACATGGATCAGGGGTCAAGGATTTCAAAAAAAAAACATCAGGCAGGCAGGAGTATCCTGCACAGCAGGGATCAGTGGCCTCAGTAATTAAGAACCTCAGGGGTCAAGGATTTGATCCAGGATCCTCTCGACAAAAAAAGGCTGATATGTACGTGGAGGCCAGCGGTTTGTGTACATGCGGTGGTCAGGCATGCAGTGGCAAGGGAATGAAATTTGCAAATGCATGCAGCCCTTACCAGCAGCACGCCCGCAGCTAACCAACAAGCCATTAACCAGACTACATTGCTGGCAACTTAGAATGCATGTGGTGGTCAGGCATGCAGTGGCGTGGGAGTGCGGCCGGCAAACGTTAAGCTCTTACTAGCAGCACGCCTGCAGCTAGTCAAACATAACTCACACTTCACAAGACCACGTTGCTGGCAACCAGTTTTTTCCTGTGGGGGTACGGATAGTATTGAGGTCACCTTCATCTTCACAGCAGCAGCAATTGCCAAATCAAATGCCTCATCTGCGTGCAGTGCAGGAAGATGATGTGCATGATAATAAGTAATAGACCATGCACAAATCAAACCGCCATCTTATGCGCCTCTGTGTTTACATTGCAGGACTTGTGTCTGCAATGCATGATGATGAATGCGAAACCATGCATGTACAAATCAAACCATCTTTTCGAGCACCTCTGTGTTTACTCTGCATGCTATGCGTGTCTGCGTCCATGAGACGCAGGCCAGGCCAGTGCAGGCTCTCAAGTTGTCATTCACCATGCTGTATGCCCCCAATATTCAGACGCAGACTATGAGTGGCTGATTGCAAAAGATGCTGACCAGGCCTGTGTAGGCTCTCAAGCTCTCAACCACCACGTTGTATGCCCTCAACAGGAGGCTTTGCGCACCTGCATGCACGAGAAGCAGGCCAGGTCACTGCAGACAAGGCTGGATACGTGCATACATATACGCGCAAACCAAACTACCTTTCTCTGATGCATTTCAACTTTCAGGCTATGAGTGGCTGCATGCACGAGAAGCAGGCCAGGCCAGCGTAAGCAATGCTATCAAGGTCTCAGTGTGGCAGGCCCTGTGCTTGTTGGCTCCTCACATACAAACAGACATGCACGCCCAGGTGAGTTGCTGGTTGCTTGCTCATGAGCTGTGTCGACCTGTTCGCGCGCCTGAAACTGGCTGGGCGCTCCTGGCAAGGCTTGCAAGTGCTCTGCTGCTGCACAAACACCATTACTTGCAAGGCTCGCAGGTGCTTTGCTTTTTTTTGGGGTTGCCTGAGGCTCTCTAAAGTCCTGCTTGCTTGTCATGTAGACCCTTCTTTTCTCAGCTTTATATAATTACAGATATCAAATCATAAATAAATAATATAATGTATGATATAATATGTAACATTACATATAATGTCCTGTCATAGCTGTATGGAATACTGTGCACATTAAAACAACACTGGGGGCAGGATTTCGCTAGATCCTTTTATGTGCTTCCTTCTTGCACGTCAAAACATGTAAAACGCTGCATGGTCGCCACAGGGGGGTCTCATTAAATTCTTGCTTGTATTTCATACACGCGCTTCCTCTCCCTAGCACTAAAATGTGTGGAGAGCTCTGAATAGCCAAATCGAGGGCCCACCAAGTACCTTCTTTCTTCTGGATATGCGCTCGTATGGTTGCACATTAGGAGCCCTGGTGCCTATCATTTGAAAGAATTCAACATCAGATCTATGCCTGTGCACTATGTGCAGAGCTGTCGATAATGGACCGCTTATCAGCATGAGCAAGCATCTTTTGCCATGCCGATTTCCAGGTCAGCATCATCCTGTGCAGAAGCAGCTCCTTATCAGCATGAGCCAGCTGCTCACACACTGCAAATTCCTAGGTCAACTTCATTCAGCACAGAAGCAGTGCACTCTTCCAATTTCCTCTTGTCCTCTCCCCTCCAGCACACACACACACACGTTCACACACACACACACACACACACACACACACACACACATCTCAGGTGTTGGACCAAGCGTTGGCATGTCTTGTGGCAGCACACCTGCAACGCAGCAATGAGGCCCTTTTGCCAAACCCTCAGAGTGATGCTGCTGTTTTTCCACAGCCACAATGTTCCTTGCACTCATTTCATCCCTCGCTTTTGAACCGCTGCATTCCTGCACTCACACCTCAGGTGTTGGACCAAGTGTGGGCATGTCTGCTTACAGCCCACCTGCATGGCAATGTGCGCCCCTTTTGCCAGCTCTTCATTGTGGCGCTGCTTGCGCAGAGCGCTGCAGGAGTGTCTTCTCACTTGCTGCCTGCTTTGTCTGACTACGATTCCCCCAGCTACCAGGTACATGTTTGCACGTCTCCCTCTCTATTTACACACGAGCGACCTGTGCCTCTCTCAACAAAACTTCCACCTGCTGATGCATGGGCACGCTGCGTCTCTTTTCACAGTCCTTTGGTGCCTGCTAGTGCTTGGGCTTGCTGTGTCTCTTTTCACAAATATTTGGTGCCTACTAGTGCTTGGGCACCTTGTGTCTCTTTTCACATTATGTTGTGCCTGCTAGTGCTTGGGCACCCAGTGTCTCTTTTCACAATTATTTGGTGCCCACTAGTGCTTGGGCACCCTGTGTCTCTTTTCACGATTATGTTGTGCCTACTTGTGCTTGGGCACCCTGTGTCTCTTTGCTACTATGCGTTTGCTAACATCGTTGCTGTGTCAGCCCCCTCATCTTCACATGCAGGTGTCTATTTGTGAGTATGCGTTTGCTAACACCATTGCTGTGTCTGCCCCCTCATCTTCACCTGCAGTGTGTCTCTTTGCAACTGTGCATTTGTTTACACCATTGCTGTGTCTGCCCCCTCATCTTCGCCTGCAGGTGTCTGTGTCGGTGATCCTTGTTGCGCTGTACTACTTGCTCCACACAGGCCCTTCCTCTCCACATTTTGTCACCCTTATACAGGTATGGCATGATGCAAGGGTGTGGCTCAATACCATGGCATATTCCCACCAAATGATGGGTGTAGTGCACAGATTTTCTGTTTTCCTGGCTTGTGTGAGGTTATACTGTGGGATCACCTCATCCTGGAAACAGATTGCTTGCATGACATCCCTCATGTGCAAATCATTTGCATGGCATCCCTCATGTGCAAAGGGGGAGTCGGGTGACCATCATGCCCATGGGAAGTGCCTGACATGCTTTACAAACAGTCATTTGCATGTGTTGGATTGTTTCTATGCCAATTCCCTGATAGTATATGCCAAAGTTTGCATGCCATTCCTCTGCAGGCGCTGGTACCCATTTTACGTTGTTCATCTGTAGGAACTGGTAGCCTTGTCTTTGTATGCTATTATAATCTGCAGGCGCTGGATTCCATGCCGCCCCTCTGCAGGCGCCAGTTCCAATTGTAATGCATTCATCTGTAGAAAAAATGGCACTTTTTACCTTGCAGATTATCAATCTGCAGGCATTGGTTCACATGCCACTCCTCTGCAGGCGCCAGTGTCCTTTGTATGGCATCCATCTGTAGTGCTTGGCACTCTGTTGTATGTTATTAATCTGTAGGTGTTGGTTCACATGCCACTCCTCTGCAGGCGCCAGTGCTCTTTGCATGGCATCCATCTGTAGTGCTTGGCACTCTGTTGTATGTTATTAATCTGTAGGTGTTGGTTCACATGCCACTCCTCTGCAGGCGCCAGTGCTCTTTGCATGGCATCCATCTGTAGTGCTTGGCACTCTGTTGTATGTTATTAATCTGTAGGCATTGGTTTACATGCCACTCCTCTGCAGGCGCCAGTGCTCTTTGCATGGCATCCATCTGTAGTGCTTGGCACTCTGTTGTATGTTATTAATCTGTAGGTGTTGGTTCACATGCCACTCCTCTGCAGGCGCCAGTGCTCTTTGCATGGCATCCATCTGTAGTGCTTGGCACTCTGTTGTATGTTATTAATCTGTAGGTGTTGGTTCACATGCCACTCCTCTGCAGGCGCCAGTGCTCTTTGCATGGCATCCATCTGTAGTGCTTGGCACTCTGTTGTATGTTATTAATCTGTAGGTGTTGGTTCACATGCCACTCCTCTGCAGGCGCCAGTGCTCTTTGCATGGCATCCATCTGTAGTGCTTGGCACTCTGTTGTATGTTATTAATCTGTAGGTGTTGGTTCACATGCCACTCCTCTGCAGGCGCCAGTGCTCTTTGCATGGCAACCATCTGTAGTGCTTGGCACTCTGTTGTATGTTATTAATCTGTAGGTGTTGGTTCACATGCCACTCCTCTGCAGGCGCCAGTGCTCTTTGCATGGCATCCATCTGTAGTGCTTGGCACTCTGTTGTATGTTATTAATCTGTAGGTGTTGGTTCACATGCCACTCCTCTGCAGGTGCCAGTGCTCTTTGCATGGCATCCATCTGTAGTGCTTGGCACTCTGTTGTATGTTATTAATCTGTAGGTGTTGGTTCACATGCCACTCCTCTGCAGGCGCCAGTGCTCTTTGCATGGCATCCATCTGTAGTGCTTGGCACTCTGTTGTATGTTATTAATCTGTAGGTGTTGGTTCACATGCCACTCCTCTGCAGGCGCCAGTGCTCTTTGCATGGCATCCATCTGTAGTGCTTGGCACTCTGTTGTATGTTATTAATCTGTAGGTGTTGGTTCACATGCCACTCCTCTGCAGGCGCCAGTGCTCTTTGCATGGCATCCATCTGTAGTGCTTGGCACTCTGTTGTATGTTATTAATCTGTAGGTGTTGGTTCACATGCCACTCCTCTGCAGGCGCCAGTGCTCTTTGCATGGCATCCATCTGTAGTGCTTGGCACTCTGTTGTATGTTATTAATCTGTAGGTGTTGGTTCACATGCCACTCCTCTGCAGGCGCCAGTGCTCTTTGCATGGCATCCATCTGTAGTGCTTGGCACTCTGCTGTATGTTATTAATCTGTAGGTGTTGGTTCACATGCCACTCCTCTGCAGGCGCCAGTGCTCTTTGCATGGCATCCATCTGTAGTGCTTGGCACTCTGTTGTATGTTATTAATCTGTAGGTGTTGGTTCACATGCCACTCCTCTGCAGGCGCCAGTGCTCTTTGCATGGCATCCATCTGTAGTGCTTGGCACTCTGTTGTATGTTATTAATCTGTAGGTGTTGGTTCACATGCCACTCCTCTGCAGGCGCCAGTGCTCTTTGCATGGCATCCATCTGTAGTGCTTGGCACTCTGTTGTATGTTATTAATCTGTAGGTGTTGGTTCACATGCCACTCCTCTGCAGGCGCCAGTGCTCTTTGCATGGCATCCATCTGTAGTGCTTGGCACTCTGTTGTATGTTATTAATCTGTAGGTGTTGGTTCACATGCCACTCCTCTGCAGGCGCCAGTGCTCTTTGCATGGCATCCATCTGTAGTGCTTGGCAATCTGTTGTATGTTATTAATCTGTAGGTGTTGGTTCACATGCCACTCCTCTGCAGGCGCCAGTGCTCTTTGCATGGCATCCATCTGTAGTGCTTGGCACTCTGTTGTATGTTATTAATCTGTAGGTGTTGGTTCACATGCCACTCCTCTGCAGGTGCCAGTGCTCTTTGCATGGCATCCATCTGTAGTGCTTGGCACTCTGTTGTATGTTATCAATCTGCAGGCATTGGTTCACATGCCACTCCTCTGCAGGCGCCAGTGCTCTTTGCATGGCATCCATCTGTAGTGCTTGGCACTCTGTTGTATGTTATTAATCTGTAGGTGTTGGTTCACATGCCACTCCTCTGCAGGCGCCAGTGCTCTTTGCATGGCATCCATCTGTAGTGCTTGGCACTCTGTTGTATGTTATTAATCTGTAGGCATTGGTTCACATGCCACTCCTCTGCAGGCGCCAGTGCTCTTTGCATGGCATCCATCTGTAGTGCTTGGCACTCTGTTGTATGTTATTAATCTGTAGGTGTTGGTTCACATGCCACTCCTCTGCAGGCGCCAGTGCTCTTTGCATGGCATCCATCTGTAGTGCTTGGCACTCTGTTGTATGTTATTAATCTGTAGGTGTTGGTTCACATGCCACTCCTCTGCAGGCGCCAGTGCTCTTTGCATGGCATCCATCTGTAGTGCTTGGCACTCTGTTGTATGTTATTAATCTGTAGGTGTTGGTTCACATGCCACTCCTCTGCAGGCGCCAGTGCTCTTTGCATGGCATCCATCTGTAGTGCTTGGCACTCTGTTGTATGTTATTAATCTGTAGGTGTTGGTTCACATGCCACTCCTCTGCAGGCGCCAGTGCTCTTTGCATGGCATCCATCTGTAGTGCTTGGCACTCTGTTGTATGTTATTAATCTGTAGGTGTTGGTTCACATGCCACTCCTCTGCAGGCGCCAGTGCTCTTTGCATGGCATCCATCTGTAGTGCTTGGCACTCTGTTGTATGTTATTAATCTGTAGGTGTTGGTTCACATGCCACTCCTCTGCAGGCGTCAGTGCTCTTTGCATGGCATCCATCTGTAGTGCTTGGCACTCTGTTGTATGTTATTAACCTGCAGGCGTTGGTTTGCATGCCTTCGCTCTGCAGGCGCTGTTGCCCTGGTCCCTCCATCATCGCCATGCTGTCAGGGTGCCCACGCAGGTGTGTCGGTTTACCCCTGCCAACAATGTCAATCGCCTTCTGCTGCCAGCTAATGTCACTGTCATGCTGTTGTTAATAGGGAAATTGCACTTGTCACTGTCATTCTATCACTGTCATGCTGTCGTTCTGATAGGGGATTTTATTTGTCTGTCTTGCTGTTGTTATTATAGGGACATTGTTCCTCTGTTACCGTGTCATGCTGTTACTGTCATTGTTGGTCATTGTCATGCTCAATCTTTACAGAATAATTGTTTGCCACTGCGATCACTGATATGCTGTCTCTGTTGTCCTTTCAAGTTTAACGAGAGGAAAAACATTGCTTGTCACCGTCATGCTGTCAACATCAAAGGAAATTGGTTTGCCACTGCCATGCTCTCATTACTGTAGAAAAACTGGATGCGTGCCCCCAGCTTCCACCATGCTGTCATAATGGTCCAATCAAGTCATGCACCACCTATCCACTGCCAAGCTGCTGCAGTGCATACAAATAACCATGCATGCTGTTTGTGTGCAAGCAACAACACTTGCTCCTATGTTTACTTTGTATGTGCAAACCAGTTTGGTTTTTTGTGAACGCTCTCTTTTGTGCACGCACACAGACATACACACACCAGAGGACGCTGTAGCCTACCTGCAAGCAGTTTGCTGGACCTTGCACCTTTGCATGACTCAGCTTTTGCTGCAGTACGCCTTTGAGTGCCATGTGGGGAAGTGCACCCCCCCGCATGCCTTTTTAAACCTCAGTTTACCACTTACATTCGGTGCTGCTTTTGTGCAGTACACATCTTTGGGCGCCACATGCGCACATGTACCTTTTGTACCACTTCCATAACTTGTCGCGCCTCTTTGTACTGCTCGCATTTGACACAGGTCCTGCTGCACTACGTCTTTGAGCGCCACATGGGCACATTGGCTGAGAAACTTGGGCCTGTCAACGTCACAGTCTTGGTAGAGGTGAGTGTATCTGGCGTATCATTTATTGCAGTCATGGTGTAAGTATTTTTCCTTGGAGTGTGTAGGTAATGCAGAGCATGTGCTCAAGGTTGTCTGATGCTCCGGCAGAGAGGCTGCAAAGGCGTGACAAAAGACAATGTCCTCTAGCCAGCAAAGTCAAGTACAGAAAGTGACAAAAAAAATCATGTCCTCTAGGCTGCAAAGGCAAATGCAGGAAGTGACGAAAAACCATGCCCTCTAGGCTGCGAAAGTAAGCGCAAATGCGGCTACCTTTAGTACCTTCTTGCTGTATGCACACATTCATTGCCAAGAAGGACACTGTATGAAAGCACTGTCTTGCTAATTATTTGGATCTACAAGCACACGCGCGCGCCATCACCACTTAAATCCTCAAATGCTCTGCTGCTTCTTGGCAATCATGCGCCCATAGTCTGTGGCATGGCTTTTTTAATGTAATTTCAACATGCAATGGTTTTTGTGCAGTTACAGCACGCAATGGATTTTGTGCAGTTACAGCATGCAAGGCTTTTCACGCAGTTACAGCATGGATTGCTTTTTGTGCAGTTACAGCATGCATTGCTTTGTGTGCAGTTACAGCATGCTCTGCCTACATGTCCTCTGTCCAAAAATGCATGGAATCACCCAAAGCCTCTGCAGCACATCTTGCTCCATACATGCACACACAGTCTCATGCATTGACCAAAAGCCATCTCCCTGCGTGCAGGGGTTACATTGCCCCCTCATCTCCCAATGCTGTCTGATGCAGTGGATGTGTTTGATGCAAGGAGTGCAAGCAATGCAACATGGTTATCGATGCAGTGGAGGTGTTTGATGCAAGGAAGGCAAGCATTGCAGCATGGTTATCAAAGCAGTGGAGGTGTTTGATGCAAGGAGGGCAAGTAATGCAGCATGGTTATCGGTGCAGTGGAGGTGTTTGATGCAAGGAGGGCAAGCAATGCAGCATAATTAGCGATGCAGTGGAGGTGTTTGCTGCAAGGAGGGCAAGCAATGCAATATCCTGCCCATGTGCAAATGCCCCTACCCAATAGTCCGTGGGCTCTCCAAAGGCATTTGCAGCACGGACTGCTCCATACATGTACGCTTTCCTGTGCCTTGACCAAAATCCATCTTGCTCTTATCGTGGTGCTTGTACTCCATGTCCATGCAACAGGTGCAGCGTTTTTTGTCCCAGGCAGTAAGCTGTCCCAGATTTGGCAGCGGCAGTCCTTGTGTCACACCCACTCAGTGTCACATTTAGTCTACGTCATTGCTGTGCTACAGGTGCAGCGTTTCTTGTCTCAGAACAGCGAGCTGTCCCAGATCCGGGATCGGCAGTCCCTGTGTCACATCCAGGGCTTCAGCCTGGAGCACGAGACCTCTTTGTCTGGTCAGTTGCAAATTCTTCATGGATGGAACTTTGTTGGAATCATGTTGTTAGTCGTCATGGCGTGGATGTCATGTTGTGTATGTCGTCATGGTGTTGGCATTATGATGCGTCCGTTCTCATGATGTCCACATGGATGTGGTCGTGTTGTGGATGTTCATATTTTGGGTGTCATGATGTAGGTGTCCTGTTGTGGATGTGGAGTTCACACTGCTCATGCAAGGGGCCTCCTTGTAGCTTTGTGTTGGGTGTTGCCCTCCTATTGTGTCAGTTGTGCGCTGGGTGTGCTGGGCTTAGGGAGTTTGCTGGGTGCTGCCCTTCTCAGGCTTTGGCCTGGAGCACTTCATAATTCTGTCAGGTGACTCCGGCGTTGCCCTCCTGAGAATCCCAGCGGTCTGTGTTTTGTATGACTGTGTTTGGCATGAATGGGTCCAGCATCTAGCTTCAGCATGCCTGGACCCACGCTGAGTTCAGCATAGGATTTAGCATGACAGAGTATAACATCGCTGGACCTCTTATGAGGTCTCTTTTCCTTCAGTTGGGGAGAGTAGTGAAGCTTCTTGTTTTGGTCTTCTTTTTGTGCATTCACGCTGGGCAGAGTTTTGTTGTGTCATGGCCTCAAGCCTACCCAGGATGTTTGGGCCTTTGGCAAGGTGGACAAGGTGTGCTTATGTTGTACCACGTACCATATAAGTATCATGTGACCATGTGTGTAAAGGAAGGGAAAGGAAGAATCTACGCTTGCCGTTCAGCCGCGTGCATTAAGGAAAGAGCCTCCCATTGACTCCCACCGATAGAGGGCATCTTTATCTCCACCCCGGCCACAAGGATTCGATCAGGGGACCTCCTCCTTGCTGTCGCCCTCCTCGCGCTTGTCCAGAGCTCCGTAACATGACAGTGGCTGAGCTCGATGCTCTGTAAGAGGGCATGTGTGTACTAACATCATGCCTTAAGGGTTGATGGATCAAAGCCCCTTGATCCCTTTGCTTTGCCTCCTCCGGGTGCTGAAAAAGTGTGTTCCTGTGGCTAGTTTTGGCATAGGGGCTTCAGGCATGAGCCCCTGCTGGCTTGCTCAAGTATATGTTGGGCACTTGCTTGCACGGCAGGCATGCCCAGAAGCACTTTACAATGGGTGCCTGCTTGCAAGCGTTTGTTGATTCACATCAAGTGTGTTTGCTATTCCACATGATGAGGTCATGCTTGGTCATGCACCACAGGCATCCTATTGGTGCCTCAGGCATAGTGTTGGTACCTCAGGCATCATGTTGGTAGCTCAGGCGTACTACTGTTACCTCAGGCGTAGTTGTAGTACCTCAGTGTCGGTTCCTTAGGCGTGCTCTTGGTACCTCAAGCATACTATTTGTATCTCAGGCGTACTATTGGTAGCTCAGTGTTGGTTCACTTAGTAGTCGGTACCTCGAGCGTACCTCTGACGTATTCTTGGTACCTCATCGGCATCCAGCTGACACCCTTGCAAGCGCTCTGAGAGGAGTTCCTTCTTGAAAGGGTTTTTGATGCACATCATCTGTGGTCTTCTCATTATGTTTCTGCCATGCAGCTTGTACGCCACAGGCACACTGTGTGGCATCCAGCAAGCACGCGCGGATGCCTGTTTCCATGCCTCTCTTTTTAGAGGGAGATGCAGGTTGATCATGGTGCCGTGTCAACCGATGATGGCAATGCTCTCCTTATTGCACTTCAGGTGTGTTTGGCATCAACCCAGCACACGTGGAGGCACTGTGTGATGGTGAGACCGACGCAAAGGGGCTCCTTTGGCATGTGCACGCCCGAGACCGCCTCCCTATGGACATCCTCTCACAGGTACAGCACCTGTCGCACTGTTGTAATCTGATGTGTGGTCATGCATGCATGCATGCATGCATGGATGCATGAGCGTGTGTGAATTCCTGGAACCACGTTCACATGCACATCTGTAGACCCTAGCCAGGGTTGTCCAATGCCGTACATCTGCTCTGCATTGGGCGTACATCCAATACGAAAAAGTATACATGCCATATGACAAGTGTAATTGTATGGAATCAGCCAACGTTATGCAAATCCTGTCGAACCACAGGTATAGCATCGCCTGCGCAACTGAACTGCAACTGTATTGTTGGATTTGCACTTGTCACTACAAGAAGGATGTGAATGCCTGACACATCAAAAGCGCGGGACTACAACCTGCTGTGGGCGCGACTTCAAGCATCTGCCCTGTTTCAGGGGTGTGAAAGTCTCTTTCAGAGGTGGACAACTCCCCTACATTGCTGGACATGCTGTGGCCTGGATTTCTTCCTCAAATGTAACCATGCCAACAATTATTGTTCATAAACAAATATTGTGTTCACCAAGTAATTGAAGACAATCAGAGGATCCCGGAATTTGTATTTGAAAGGACGCCAATTCATTTTTCCAAGGACCCCACTTAGTGATCATCATTGAATGTTGTTAAGAAGAAGTTCCAGGCAGGTATTCAAGCTTCATGGTTTTTTCTTCATGATTTTGTGCATAAGTATACTGGGTAGAGGATATGGTGAAGGTGAACAGAGGCGACAAAAGCTTGAGCATTGTAGTCTAAATCTTGACGTTCGGTAGAGGTCTTTCCTGCTTGGCCTAAGTGTTATCGTAATGGTCTTGACTTTGTAAGTTGCAGCTGCCCAGGGCAAAGGCTGTTAGCTGCTTGGCCTGCTTTTTTAGGTATAAGTGCAGAAGTATAAAGTGGCTGCAAAAATATGTTTTGTAAAACGCAGTTGCCTGGGGCAATGAAGGCCGTCAGCCGATCTGCCTGTAGCGGTGGGAGCAAGGCTGTGGCAGCAGGTGGTGATGACGATGACCTTCCTGAAAGTGGAGGAGAAGCTTCTGGTAAGAGCTTGATCGCTTCATTTTTGCAAATACCAGCATTTTTAAAGCCGTGTTCCTTTGGTGGATGGACTGAGTGTGGGCTTTAAGGAAGTCTGTGCCATGTCACTATTGACTTGCTTTGTCCTTGTTACTTGCCAAAGTACTTTGATTTGATATGTTCCTGTATGTTTGTATGCGTGTGTCAAGCGTTTTTAAGCATGCTTGTGCGTGCATGCGTGCGCAGGGCCTTCCTTCCAGCAATTTAGGCCTCAGATCAGCCAAGCTATGCCCTCGGATGCCCCCCTTTCTTTGCTGCATGATGGGGTGAGCGACGGCCTGGAGCAGCTGGTGCAAGCACGCAAGGTGAATGGGAAGCAGCATGCTTAGGTTCTTTTGGAAATGCTTGCATGAGATGCCAATGTGCATGATGGTGGGATGAGAAGTCCAGCGACAAGCAGCACAAATGCTCACAAAGGTGGGTGGACAGAAGCATGCATAAGTATGTGTGGAGATGCACGCGTGAAGACACACTTGTGCATGCATGATGGGGCAAGCAAGGAGCCAGGCAACACCTGGCATGAGCATGCACAGTGAGTGGAGCGTGCAGTTATTCAGGTCCAACCATGTATGCAAATATGACGGACTCAACAGAGCTCTGAGGCTCTTGTGACGTTACAGCGATACCCTCTGAATGCAAATTGGATGCACCTTGTGGATTGCGCAACCTTCCCTTTCACAGCATTCCCTGGGATCTGTGGACTGCACAAAATGGGCTCCAGCTGTTTTTTTCATGAAATGTTTGCTATGGTTGATGGGAAAGGAATCCAGCCCTGACTTGGCCCTTGCGCCAGAGGCAGTTGACTATGCACTTATGCAGGACGCGCTCCTCCCAGCCTGAGCCATATTCTGATGATGGCCCTGAGTTAGTGCTTGCCATCATATGGTGATGGCCATCATGGTGCACATGCCACGATTAGAATCATTTACTGTTACAGTGGCTGCTGGCCCAGCTGTTGCCAACTGCTTTATCCACCTATGCACGGAATGGACCTTGCACACAGTGTTTCTGACACGTGTGGAGGAACCTCAAGGACTTGAAGCAAAAGCATTCCCCTTCCTCTTCGGGCACAGCAGTCATTGTCTGTTGCACTCCCCATACTTGTCAGGCTCAGCAACCATGATCTGAGGCAAGCAGTGTTCGCGTACACCTGTTTCCTAATTTGCAACCTCCAAAATACCTAACATGTTAATGTAATTGTTGTCTTAATCCAAGATTTCACAGTTGTAGCGGTTGGTGCTGAACCTGAGACTCCATCCAGACGTTATCTTTGCACGCCTTTGATATTTTCAGGTGCAGCAAGGGCTTGTGGTGGTGGCATCTTTGCTGGACAACGTGCCCAATCAAGCAGGTCTTTGCAGGTGAGTGAGTGATCAGTTATGTGAAATCATGATCACATGTGATGTTCCTGCTCGACTTCTTGCCAAACCAAGCAGGTCTTCGCAGATTTGTGTCTAGAAAAAGAGGGCAGAGCAATTAACATGGCCAACATAAAGCAGTAATGTATGTAGAAGAGTCAATCCCTGCATGCGTAATTCATGACTGAAATGTCGCATACACAAGGAGAAGGACTGCATCTTTTTTGGTTGTCATGAAATTTATGGTGCTGGAAGAGGAGGAGTAACCATAATGCGCTAGGTTTCTCAGGAGATTGGGCTGTGTCTCCTATCATACAAAGCGTTTGCGCCATCTTGTATGGCAGCATCAGAAAGGCTGGTTTGCTTGTCCATTCATTCTCAGGTTATGTAAATTGATGCTGGGAGATGTGTTACTTCCTTGGAAAGTTGACACAAAAATAAAGTTTGTGTTTTTGAGACTACTTGGAAGTGTGAGAGTGGAAATAAGCCCTCTGGCTCTAGTTGTGTATGTGCCTATTGGAGATTGAGATTTGGCGGGACTGCATCTGGCGCTTTGAGTGCGTCTGACATTTTGCAATAAGTGCTTGTCATGAAACATTGGAATGTGGTGGGACTGCACAGCGCTCATGGTGTGCCTGACTCCTGTCATAATTACCTAAAGACAAGTCATCATAAAATATAGGGATGTGCTTGGCCTGTAAGGCACTCTATGTGTTTTATGGTATCTGGCAGGGTTGCATGGCACTCTGTGTGATCCTACAAACATACCCAAACAACCCTTGAACACCATGCAATCATAAAACCGCACAGGTCCTTAAACAATGTAATTGGATCTGCTTTGCCTACATTGCAAGAAGACAGAAAGGAAGAGCTGTGCTTGCAGGCTCTGCGCATCCAACCCCAATCTGAAAAAGTCTCATGCAGCCATGTTTTTGCCTAGCCCTTTATGAGGGGGCCTTTTGTTGCATGACACATTTCATGGGTGTGCGCCCACAAGCAACTCAAGGGTGCATGTTCACAAGCCCTTCATAGGTACGTGCGATCTCATGGGTGCACATTCATAAGCCTCCTGTTTTGGTCATGCATTGCAGGACGTGTGAGTCCTTGTCTGTGGAGGCTCTCGTGCTGCCCAACAAGGCTGTGGTGGCCACAGATGCGTTCAAGAAGCAGGTGGGTGCACCCAGGAAGCAGGATGGTGTGATCATAGGGGCAATGCAAGAAGCAGGTGGGTGCATTGGAGGAGCAGGCAGTGGAGGCCTGTGTGCTGCCCAACAAGGGTGTCGAGACCATAGGTACAATTCAAGAAGCAGGTGGGGTGCATTTGGGAAGCAGGATAGCATGACCAAAAATGCAGTCCCAAAAGATGGGTGGTGCATTTGAGAAGCAGGCTGTGGAGGACCTTGCGCTGCCCAACAAGGCTGTGATGGCGACAGATACACTCAAGGAGAAAGTAAGTGCATTGGAGGAGCAGGCTGAGGAGGCCCTTGTGCTGCTCAACAAGGCTGTTTGGGCCATATATACGATTCAAGAACCAGGTGGGATACATTTGGGTAGCAGGCTGGGGTGACCAGAGAGGCAATTCTAGGAGCAGGTAGGTGCATTCAACTAGCAGGCTGGCGTGATCACAAATGCAGATGGCGTTGTCCATCAGTGCATTCACAATCCAGGGTGCAGTGGACACAGATGCGTTCAAGGAGCGGCTTCCATGGGAACAAGGCCTTGTACGCGACTTGATTGTGCACGCTAAACATCTCATGCTCTTTTGACTGCGGTCACAGACCTCAGCTGACCTTAGCTGGAGCCCTTTCTTAACGCGTGAGGCCAATTCTGCTGCGCACATCCATTCTTCCCCCTTCTTTTCTCTGTAGCATGCAGCGCATGGATTCCTTTAAAGAGGGGCCGCAATATCTCTCAGTGGTTTAATCGCGCTGCCATGAATGCCCTCCCTTGTCCATTTCCCTTCCAATGCATGCCCTTCTGCTAGATCATGCAGTCTGTGCAATCTGACAAGTAGCAGCTGACCCATGTTTGGCCACACTCGCTTGCACCTTTTGACTCTCTGTCCTACCTACTACTCTGCCTTTCAGTCTGTGACCTTCTGCCCTGCCTTCTGCTCTGCCTTCCAGTCTATGACCAACTGCCCCACCTTCCAGTCTGTGACTTTCTGCTCTGCCTTACAGTCCGTGACTTCTGAGAGGTGGCTGCGGCTGTTGGAAGTGAGTCCCAGGGATGTGGCCACATTTCTTCAAGAGCGCAAAGCCTGTGGCTACACCATCATTGGTGGGTGCGCTGGCTAAGCATGGATTGGCCAGCTTGCTCACTGTTTCCTCTGTCTCTTTCCTCTCTTCTTAGGCTTGAAAAAGCACCAATACATGAAGTACATGGCAAGAGCCTCCACATTCTGGTGGTACACTTTGCATGCTAGAAAGACATTGATATTGTGGCCCCACGGGGATTGTTTTGAACTTAAAGCAGTGTTTAGCCCCGTTTGGAATCATATGGACCTGTTTGTGGCCCCACGTGGATTCATTGGACATGCAAGTAGTGTGTGGCCCCGCACAGATTCATTTTTACCTATAATTTGTATGATCTAAAAAGTATGTGGCTCCACTCAGAGTCAATTAAAGCTGCATGAAGTGCAAGAATATGGGAAAGAAGAGGGTGGATACAGCATGATGCTGCGGATGTAATGACTGCTGAGATGCATCCATGCTAGAACAGGGCTCCCTTGGCAGCAACCAGCCAGGCTTTCTGCTGGCTTTCTCTCTTTTTTTATCTCACTTCGTTTGCAATGTGACAGAAGGGCTGTCAGGTGAGGCTTCATGCTCTGAGAGCATTCATGACGTCTTGTTTTTGCTAGCTGGCTGCTTACGCTGCCTAACTGCCTCCGCTAGCAGAGCTCTGCAAGGATGTGCGTCTTCTGTTTTTTGCTAGCCTTTCTTGAGCGCTGAACTGCAGAGGTGCTGGCTTGTCATGAACAGCACTGGTGCATGGACACGCATGCTCATGTTCTCATTCTGGATGTTGAGCAAGCCACCATTGGGTCTTTCATTACTGCGTGATCCCATGCACAATTCTTGCATGATCCCAGGTGGATTCCTCATAGATCCTGTGTACATTTTTCATACAACAATTGTGCATACCTTCCCCTTTTTATGTGCCTGTCTCAACTGATCCAATCATCCTTTGTTTGTATCTTGCATAACCACGCAGGCATTGAGCAGGCCACAAACAGCGTCCCCCTGCAGTCCTATGCGTTCCCCCATGCAGCTGTGGTGCTATTAGGCAACGAGCAATCTGGCATCCCTGCTCCCCTTCTGCACCTGCTGGACGTGTGTGTGGAGATTCCTACCCTAGGTGGGTGGGTGTGCGCACGCGCAATTCGCCCTGCTGCACATGCTGATCGTGTGGAAATTCCAACCCTTAGTGCGTCTATGCAGAATTCAGGCCACTGTGCATATTTTCAGGCTCTACTGAATGTATTGCACTCGCTTTTGCTCACACCAGCAGCCTTAACTGCACTTGCTAAGCACATGCCCTGAAAACTTTGAATTCCCCACGTGAAGTAGGTCACAGAATGCTCCCCAGATTTCAAAGCGTTTAGTTTAAATTGTACTTATGTTCAAAAATGATATGATCCGCAGACCGAAACCCAGAAAGCTGAGGGAGCTTTGAATTTGAGGCACACACGACCCATCTGTCCATAGCTTATTCCTTTCTGAAATTTTTTTCTTAAAAATAAAGGGTTGCAGATTGCAATCTTGTTTAAAGTGGCCAAGGATTGCATGGAAATGTCTTGCCTTTGAACACAATACAGGAGCGGTGCATGTCAAAATTTGACTTTGATTATAAGCCGGGTCAGCCATGCATGTTTGTGTTCTTGCCACACTGAAACCAGCCAATTGTGAGTATGCAGGACCTTTGACCTGGTCCTATCTAAGCAACTCTGCATACTCAGTTTGTGCCGGGGGGCGCCCAGGGCAGTGGGCCAGGAAGCAGGCAAAATACCTGCCAAAATGGGGTCTCCATGAAGCTCTTCTCCGCTTGCCTGACCAGCAGCAATGGCTGGGCACTTCATCAGGAGCATATTCTGGAGGGTCCGGGGGGTTGGGTGGGGGACGCAGAAAATTGCCCAATGTTGGCAGGGGGAATGGCGAGCTATGATCACAGAGCGACCCCTGTACCATATGGGGTTGCGACAAACTGCTGGGTACAATGAGAAATAAAGTCATATTGGGCCACTTAAACTGAGCTTCAGTCCAGGTATGTGCATACGCTCAGGCAGGCTGGCCAGAGCCTGATGATTCGGTCAAATACCCAGCTGTCACTGCTCACCTGGAGTCCCTTGCTGCACACCTGGGCCCCTGAGCCTGGCGGGCTTACCTGGGAAGCATGCTGGACCAGGCCTCATACTTGGTTATGGTTATGGCCAAACTAGTTTCAGTTATGGCCAAACTCAATGCTCTCCTGATTTCCATGTCTGCATCGCTTTTGCCTAGCAGATGCACCCAAGGTGACTGAACTTTAAGTGCTTCGGGACCAGATTACACACACACACACTCCAACAGTTTAGGCTTGACCCAAAACCTGCCCTAGAGCCAAGGCATGGGACAAAGTTGGTCCGGTGCAGGCGCACCAATGTTTCTATGCATGTTGAAAATTGACCTATCAAAAGATGCCCCTGACTCACTCAAGGGCCCAATCCTCTGCAGAAGTGTCACCTGAGCTACTTGATCCTACTCTGCATACTCATTTGGGCAAGAACCCTGGGTGCAAGAACGGGATGATTGAAATTCATTAGTCAGTCCAAGCTGCTTAACTCATGCGCAGTGATTATTGCGTTCGTGAAGTGGAGTAATTTTGACACAATGCAGGAGCAGCACATGTCTAAGTCATGAATTGGCTTAAGCCGCTTTACTCATGCATAACGATGTTACATGCTGTAATAATAATGCGTTTATCCTGGGCGCGGCAAGCTTCAAAACGTTTGGATGCAGTAGTAGCTTAAAGGCAAATTTTCACACCATTTTCATTCCTAGCCTGCTGACTTTCGCACAGAGGTAAAAGGTGTGCGGTTGGCTGTCTCAATGCAGAGGAGCCATTCAAATGACCTGTTAAAGAGCCACTCTGGCGCCTAGCAATTTGTTAGAGTACACGAGCAGCATTAGCAATCCTCTTGTCAATAAAGGAGGGTGGAAAATAATCAGCAATTCCCTACCATGTCAGGAGGATTTCGTTTCCTTGGGTAAGAGCACTAAGAATTCCCTTTACTGAAATGAGAAAGAAGAGGTGCGCTAGTTAGAGGTACTTCCTTTGAAGTACGCTGCCAGGTCTGGACTGCGCTGGGGTTTGTCAGAAGTTTCTTCCAGACATTGAGGCAACTGAGCCTCGTGTGCATCTTTCTGCTGTCCTGCAGGTGTTACAAGGAGCATGAACGCACACGTGTGTGGTGCCCTTGTGACCTGGCAGTACACTCAGCAACGGATTACGCACGGAAGATGACGGCTGAAATGTTTGCCTTGTGGGGGAGGCATGACCATTCACTTGTTCGTGATTTGTATTAGAGTGCGCCACAGTGACAGGGTTGGAGGGGTTGGCAGTATCATGCGGCAGGCAGACCTGGACATTTCATGGACTCGCTGTTGAAATTTTGGCTATTTGGCCTTCTCTTGGTCTCGGTCAAGCCTGGTGTTTTGTTTCCTAACGTCCCTTTGGTATACCTGCTACTATGAAGAAAGAAAGAAAGAAAGAAAGAAAGAAAGAAAGAAGGAAGGAAAGAAAGAAAGATTACGCTTGCCATGTCCGGCCGCTTGCATTAAGGAAAGGTCACCTGTCCTGAAAGGAAGGGCCCCACCATGCTACTATACCAAAAGAAAAGAAAAGACAACGCAAGCCAGGTCCAGCTGCGTGCATTAAGGAAAGGTCCCCTAACTAGCAAGCTAGCTACTATACCACCGGATAATAACTGGTAATCTTGTTCCTCTGATTATAACGAGTTTGGACACTTGGTTATGAACATTCAAGGAATTCAAGCCTCTCGTGTCAAATCCAATGAGTGTGAAAGTGTAAGGCTAACTGGTTGTTTTTCCCTCGCCCCCTGTAGTGCCTGGGTGCGGTGTCTGGGTACCTGCAGAGTGCGTTGCTGTTTCAGCTCCTCTTCTGAATATCCTTTTGTGAGAGAAAAAGTTTGCGGTGATTGAGTCCTTTTCTGTGTGGTCTATTATGCTGCCCAACATTGGCCAGCCCTGTTTGTGGACAGATGTGCTCCAATCCAATTATTTGAACTAACTATAAAGTTCAACAGAACTGAAATGCGTTTGGAATTTTTTCAAACGCATTTCAAACGTTTGGGATTGATTTCAACCGCACACTTGAAATCAAACGCTTCAAACGCTATTCTTCTTGATCAAACACACTTGGAAGGTCTTGATAAATATCTCTGAATTTCGAAAGCCATCCATTTGGTCATGGCTTCAGGAGAGTCCCTAGATCTCAGATAAGCTTTTTTAGATCTTGATCAGTGATAGAAATGGTTTTTAAACAGGTGAGCATGCCACAACTTGGTTGGGCTGCGGTCTATAGACGAATGAAGAAGAGAGAAGTGTGAAGGCTGCCACGTGTCACTCTGAGCAGAAGGCAGCAGAGGCCGTTAAAAATTTTAAGGTACAAGTTGTGAGTCTTGGACCATCAAACTGGACATCCCTGTGTTATGGCGTTGGCAAATGCTTGAGGGCAAATCCGGCGCTGATGGAGTATCTCCATGCTGCAGCGGTAGCCTGTTCCACACATCAAGACATAAAGAAAAGGAAAGACCACGCCAGCCAAATTTGCAGCTGTTTAAAAGGCTGCATGCATCAATGAAAGGTTCCCTGACAAGGGAATCAAGCTAGCAAGGGTATCACTAAAGGGCCCTCCAACCTGAATTAATGTTACTAGATTACAATGTTCAGCCAGGTAGTTTGGCTGCTCGGCTTGCTGGACTGTGCCAGCCAGACAAAAAGTATCCATGAAAAGAAAAAGAAAGAACCATGGAGGCAGTGAAAACGCTCCCTACATCAATTATGAAAAAAAGGGAACACCTTGACTCAAAGGGCGTGAGTCTCCCTGACTGCCTGGACAATCGGAGGGACCTTGACCGGGGGGACCTCCCCAAACCTAACCCTAACCCTAACCCCAGCCCTAACCCCTACCCTAAACCTAGACCTAACCCTAAACCTAGACCTAAACGTCCAGGGGGGGGGGCCCTTAAAGTGGGGGGAAGGTCCTAAAAGAAAACTAGGGTTTAGGTCCCCCCGGTCAAAGGTCCCCCCGATTGTCCAACCAGTGTCTCCCTCACAAATTTGCTGCTTCAAGGAATGAAATAATATTATCTCGATGAATATTTTCAGGGAATACTACGAGCTTTTAAAGCTCCATGCCCACTATGTGCGCATAGTGCACAAACCACTGATTGCACAAAGAGGAAAACTTATCCCCCCAAACCAGAACTTTCGCATTTAAAAGCGAAAGCTCTCAACCTGAATAAATTGACATTCTGCATGACCAGAAAGGTTTCACAGGGCCTGTTTTTCGGGGGGGGATGTTCCGATTTTTTTTGCTTTTCTTGTTCCATTCCCAAAATGTTTGATTCGAACTGTTCTATGCGTTAAATGGCACCGATCTGCATGAAAGTCTTTGGGAAAATTGCAGAGGGGTAAAGAAAAGAAAAAAACTACGTAGGCAGAGGAAACTCTCCCTACATAAAGTAAGGAAAAGGAGACACATTGGCTTAAAAGAGCCACAAGTCCCCTCCGCCAAGGAGGGTGCCTTTCAAACTTCAAGCAACCCAAGTTGGGTTGCTCTAAGAGCCTATTTATGCCCATTTATGTCAGCCGCGGCGTGAACCCCACTCAGAGGAAGGCTTCCTCACCATTAAATCTCCATATTCGATTACCCAGTGCACCAAGTTAGGTGATTTTAATGATTTAGGGTCCTTTTGTAAAAATGAGTATCATTATAAAAAAGATGGATTGGAAAGGCCCAGTGGTTGGTTAGACACCAAATTTCAGCCATTTACCTGGGAGAGAATCCAGCATAAGGGGTGCAAAAAAGGCCAAATGTGACCTTCTTTCCCTTTTTTTGGATATGGAGGATTAGCATAGCGTATGGTGACTACTTACACACATTTTCAAAGTGAAAAATGGTTCCAGTGTGGAGCTGTGGGCTTGTTTGGGGTGATCTGAGGCCAGGAGAGTGATCTGGGGTTCTCTATTTTACATCAACTGTTTGGTGCAAGTGACATTGCTACAATACTAACACTACTGGAGCACCGACCCCCAAGACACTTTCTTGGTGCCCATCATAACTCCCTCTCATCCAGATATTCAGGTTTCTCTGTCTGCCATCCCATTGACACTGAGGATGCTATGACTCAGGCCTTACGCCATGCTACCTACTCAGCCATTCTCAACACAGAGGCCACTGCTACTCTCATGTTCCCTGTATGGGGACAACACATGACAACTAACCCCTACTCCAAACTCATCACTGCCTATCCACATCTCTGTTGCAAACTTGGAACCATCGCTACTACCAACCTTTGCTACAACGTTCTACAATCCTCCATCAACCAGGAAATACCCCTCCCTCGGCACACCTGGGACCTACAAATTATTGCAGTCTGGAACACAGCTGCAAGGATTCATCTTAACAATCACAACTCAGCTTAGCTACAAGGCCTGGCTTTAACTGTACCAGAAGTTAACTGGGAGCTGCGCAGTATAGGCAACCATTCTACTCTCAATACAATGCATGCTGATATGCCTGGATTCAATAAATGCCAACGCCTGCCCTCTGACAAACAAAAAACATCTAGAAAGCCAACATATCCACATATAAGCAATCAGGAAGAACTTGCCGTACCTTACCGATCTGATCCAACCCTACGGCTCAAAGTCCCTGACTGGAGGACGTGGGCTTACACTGATGGTAGTTGTCAAATCCAGAATGGCATACAAGAAGTTGGAGCAGGCATCTACTGCTCTCTCACGGACAGCAGGAGTTTTGTCGAGCCCAACGGTGCTGGAAAAGAAAAGAAACTACGCAGGCAGTGAAGACACCCCCCCCCATCAATTAAGGAAAAGAGGATACCTAGGGCCAAGGCACCATGTATCCCCTTCACCAAGAGAAACAAGAAAGAAGTCAATGGGGATCAGGAGGGTTACTAGCAGTAGCCCAAGCCTGATCTTGGCGATGGGAGTTGAGAGGAGTCTTCTCAAGAGTGCGTCTGGTGCTAGAAAGTTAATAAGCATACTGGCCGGAATGGGCATGAAGCTTCAGAGCAAGACAGGTGGCTGTATGAGTGTC
>OU611763.1:5332877-5337877 GCA_914767535.2 Dunaliella primolecta | reverse complement strand
AGTGTTCAATTTCTGGCAACAGCAGGTCTGGACAGGAGCGAAGCTATATTTTGCCCTTAGGGACCTGCCAGAGGTGTGTGTTCACGACAACGGACATTTAGATCCTCTCCTTAATTTTCATCAGCTCTTAATTCTTCAATTTCTGGCACTGAAGAAAGGAAAGCTGTGAGCCCAAAAAGGCGACGAAGCATGCATTGTCCAGGCAGTGGACGTTATTTAAAAATGATTACATTGATGCATCTCATGTATGATTTTTTTATCAGGAAGTGCCTTGAATGGCAAAAGACTGGCTGTGGAGGTTAGGAGCAGCCTATAGGCTAGCTAGGAGATTTACCCTGGTCTGCTCATCTACCCATCGCACTCTACTTTGGCTCATGCACCTAGGTGAAGGACAGTGCTCAAGAAGAGCGTTCATTTACACAGTGTTCTAAGCATGCTCCTGAAATCCTTAAAGGATGTTTAATTAGTGGCAAAAGACTGCATGTGGAGCCTGGTTGTCTGCATATCAGGAAGACAGATCATCTCGTTTGCATTTTGATCCTCAATCCCCTTTAGAACGTGTCATCTGGTTCCCTCCTTCCTCCTGCTCTCCTACACATTTTTTGTCGTGTGCTCTAAAATTCAATTCCGAGCACAGTGTAATCCACGGTTTAAATTTGAACGTTGATAGCGCTGGCAAAGATGAGCAAACCACACATCTTTTCATGCAGGTGATACCCCTGATTGTATAGTTGAGCGGCGTGATGGGCTTAGCCGGCTACACTTTTGGCAGGGAATATTTCACAATAGCTGCTGATCAATGTAAGTGATACTTTTTCTCCTTTCATGCATGAAGGGGACCTTTCAAAAGTAGCCTTTCCATGTGAGTTTAATGTGGCAATAATTGGCATGCACAGGTTTGCATTCAGGCAGCTCCCCATCATTCATTCATCAAAATGGCGGGCAGTGGGTGCTGTGAACCCAAAAAAAAGTGTTCTGCGTGGTTTTTAAGGATCCAATGTTGCTTTCTATTTGCACTATACATTAACATCAAATGATCAGAGCCTTATATACATTCAACATCTTAAATTGACATGCATCGTTCTCGGCGATATGCCATTTAATATTCAGGACGTTTGGTAACATTGCTTTAGAACTAGTTGTGAGTTTTCCAAGCTCCAATTTCCACTTCATTTGGTTGGCAACACAAATACCAAATCCTGAGAACCTGTATGCAACAGTGATGCAAGAGAGTGTGGTATATGCCTGCCTTTCAATGCCTGTAGTCCCAAGCAAAGAGATGCGCAAAGACATGGAGAAGCAGATCAGCTATGGTAAGACTCCAGGGAGCTTTGCTTTGAGTTGTTGCATGAGATTTATTCATGTCTGGCATAACGCCGTTCACTCCAGTAAAATGAAAGACGCTGTTGGAGAGTAACAGCAGCAGAAGATGCAACTTTAGGGACTTGAAGAAGGTCACATTATTTGCGTCACCAACTCACATTACACGCCTCTAAAACGGATTCAACTCCTGGTGCTTTTTCTATCCTGAAAACACACAGGCCAGGAGCATGTGAAGCCCCACATTCTCCAGTATGTGGCCAAGTGGAAGCGGGATGATAAGCTGGGCATGGACATTGCTGTCTGGCCGTTTTCAAACAGGCACGTACTTTTTCTCATTAATGGCACATGACGTTTTGCACTTCCAAAAGGCAGAAATGCTCACATGGCTTGCAACGTGCAGGTTATCATGCTGAATCACCGTGACTGCACTTTTGTTGTTCTCAAAGCAGGTTATACATGGTTCTATGAGATGCTTTAACGTCCAGGGTTGCCAATAACCATGCAACAAAGGACGGGTACACTCGTGCTGTTGGCTGGAGTTGCAAGTGCACCGGCTTAGCTCTTCTTCATATTGCTGCAAAGCTGCTCTTGGTCTTGCTGAACAGTGCTGGCTTGGCTGCAGCACGCAGAGAATGTCTGGGGCAGACACAGCGTTTGGACCAGCTTCACCAGGTTAGGGTTACATCAGAGACAAGGCACCCCTGGCACAAGGCCAGGGATAACAGAAACAGCGCCAAACCTCAATGGAAGGTGGAACAGAAGGTTGAATAAGAGAGAGCATCCAATAAAAGAATCCCACTTAAATACAGGTCACACCTCACACTCTAGGTTTTGCAACGATTCAGCAATAACCAAGATTTGACGTGACAAGGTGCACGCTACCATCATGAATGCTCCACAAAACCTTGCTTGTGCTTTAAAATGCAGAACTTGCATTCGTGCCTTGCAAGGCAATTGCACATGCATCCAGATTTTCTTTTAGCTTCTTGGTGTTAAAACTGCTTAACTTGGTGACTGTGCATAGGATCACCCGCATGAGCGATGAGATCCCAACCCATAGAAGACAGGTGGAGGGGCTGCCGGCCGAGGGACCATTCCCAACAGAGTACTGAGTTCTTTGGACGTCTCGCTTTTCTTGAGACAGCTTTCTGAAGGACATGCTCTTTTGTTTTTGATGTACAAAGCAGCAAGCTTGTTTTCAGCCATTCCTATCAGGAATCATATGGTGTTCGGATTATGGTCTGCTCGATATTGATGTGACCGTAGTGCTCAAGGTTTTGGTTTTGCCTCGAGCACTACGTCGTTGGTGGTCTGGTAGCCCACAAGCTCACCAGCAGATGTCATGACAGTGTCTGGACGGGTTATAGACGTTCACATTTGCTCCTGCTGCCGGGTACCAGTGGACCGCAGCCTGTGTGCCCTGGAAAATGCCATCCACAAACAAACAAACAGAAAAGAAAAGAAAAACTACGTAGGCAGAAAAACTCTCCCTACATCAATTAAGGAAAAGGAGATACATTGGCTCAAAAGAGTCTTGAGTCCCCTCCACCACAAGAAGTGAAACAGAAATAGCTATGGGGAGCTGGAGGGTTTCTAGAAGCACTTGGCTCTATAACCTGGCTATTAGAAGTACTCTTGTTTTGGATAGTGCGTCTAGTGGCAACAAGTTTGTGGGCATATTGAACAGAATGGGCATGAAGTGTTTTAGCCAGCTTGATGGCGCGTTGATGGTCCTGACCTAGTTTTTTTAAATTGGTTCAGGGTGTGCTCAATGTAACACGTTCCCCTGACGCCTAGGAGGATAGGATGGATAGTAACAGCTTTAGCACTAATATATTTGCAGAGGTCTGCATGCTGCTGCTTAGCCACGTCCAACTGATGTTGAGGCCTTGTGTCCTCACAATACTTGACTTCAGTCATTTGCACACGGCGCTGGTTTGCATGCAATTGATGAGGCTGTCTCGCACGGTTAGCTGTGCCAGTCCTCTGTGTGGTGCTGTGCCTGCTGCGTAGAGCATGATGTGAGCAAGACGAAGTAACATTGTTAGAGGTGGTTTGGGCATTGTGAGGGGTTATCAAGATAGCATCTGGCCGGCTGGAGGCTGATCTTGCTCTCATAGAAAGGCTACGAGGGAAGAGATAAGAAGGTGTAGTTCTGTTTGAGGCATGTGCAGGGGTTTGAAGGTTATGCTGCTTCCTATGTCTGTGTAGATTAGGCCTGCTCCCAAAGGGCTTTTGCTAAGAGCTTTGATTATCATTCTTCCAGCAACATTGTGGCGTTCAATTTTCATGTTGGAGATGGTTTGATTTTGTCAGCCTGAAAGCATGTGGAGTGCGCTGTCTAATTGATGACAGCCTGGGGGAGGGCAGCATGGTTCAGTTGACCTTTTGAAACGGACTGCATGCTTTTGGTTATAGAGGGTGCCAGTGTGATATTGTAAGATGGTGCGCTTCATGGGTGTGGATATACAAGACATGTTTCTAAAGGCATTGCTGATTTTCTAACCTACATGTGGTAACAAACTCTGGTAATATGAGTAGCAAACAAACACACATATACACACATGCTGATGTGCATATACGCCAAACATCTGCCAGAAGCAGAAGGCAAGCTGTCCTATTGAACAGTGCTAGTGGGCCGGAGCTTGTGCACCCTGTGCACACATCGAGCATCGAGCTTAGCCTCCGTCATGTTACGGAACCCTGATCAAGCGCGAGGAGGGCGACAGCAAGGAGGAGGTCCCCGGATCGAATCCTTGTGGCCGGGGTGGAGATAAAGATGCCCTCTATCGGTTGGAGCTAATGGGTGGCTCTTTCCTTAATGCACGCGGCCGAACGGCAAGCGTAGATCTTTCTCGGTGAGGCCCTAGCTAGCTTGCTAGTTAGGGGACCTTTCCTTAATGCACGCAGCCAGACCTGGCCTGCGTTGTCTTTTCTTTTTTCTTTTTCTGCACACAGCACCCTTTTTGCAAATATAAGATAAAGAGTTAACCTCGAGCACGTGCAGCATTTGCCGGCAAAAATATGTTTCCTTTGCTTCTTTGAGCAGTACTGCACTGTCAAACAGAGAGATTTCCACTCGATGCCTCCCCATGAAGGTGAAACAGAACAGAAATAGAAAAACCACGTAGGCAGAGGGAATTCTCCCTCATCAATTAAGGCACATCGATTAAGGCACACAGGCTCAAAAGAGCCGTACGTCCCTTCACTGCAGAGCAGAAAAAAGAACGGCTAGAGGGGATCTGGAGAGTTGCTAGAAACACCCGGCTCCAGAACCTGGCTGTGAGGATTATTCTTGTTTTCAATAGCGCGCCTTGTGGTTACAAAATGGGGGTGAAAACGAATTGAAAAATTTTCACAAAAAAGGGCTCACATCTAGTTGCCCTGATGATTGTTCTAATCAAAAGAACAAAAAGAATTCATTTCCGGTATCCATTGAGAAGTAGAGGGGGGAACGGGGGGAACAGGAAGCACTTAGCGCCAGCCACTGCCACTCCACCTGCTTGCAAGGTCCATCACCCTAGCCAGCTCCTCCCAGAACAGAGGCACATCCGTCTTGTGGAGGTCAAATGCTGTGGAGATGCCAGGCCCAAGAATCAGCTCAAGGCCTCCAAGCAGCAGCACTGCGATCTGTCGTGATTTTTCAAGGGCCACAACTCAGGTCACCCTCCATACCA
>OU611763.1:5312877-5327877 GCA_914767535.2 Dunaliella primolecta | reverse complement strand
AGTGCAACAGGAGGGTGCAACAGTGAGGAGTACTCAAATTTGTGTCGTGGCGCTGGACAGATTGTTCATGCCTGTGAAATGTTGACCCATTGCAGTGCAGCAGCAGCAGCTGCAGCTGCTGCTGCTGCTGCTGTACGGTCCCTGGCTGCAGAATCTTTTGTATGCATGGGATGGCAAGCCTACCAGGCCAGGCTCAAAATGCGAAATGAATGCACTCACTGCACCGTGTTGTCGCCCACAAGCCAATGGTGGGGCTTTTGTGGGTCCCTGTGGGGACAAGAACTGTCTTCCCCTAATTGCACTGTGCTGAGACGATGCATGCGTGCAACCTGTTGTCCCAACTTGCAGACTGGCAACAGCGATGATGACGATGATGATGACAGGGATGATGGCACGGACCAGGGTGATGGGACTGGAGATGATGGGACTGGAGATGGGCCAGGAGAGAACACAGATAGGTCTGGAGCTGGAGGCCGAAGGCTGCTTGATGATCACATGGACGATGTGGAGGTGGAAAACCGTTTCCAGACCAGGAGGTGCGTCTATCGGGGAATGCTTCGGGCAGCTCAATTTGTGTGCAATAAAACCGGGCCAGGATGTGCCTGTTTGCTGTGTGGCAGGGAGAGCATGTTTTCCCAAACCATGTGCCACACAACAGGCAACAGCACTTGAGCATGCAGAAGAAGAGATGTCTGATGAACTTGAAGGCATGCATGCTAGGACGCAAACAGAACCTCTACAGGACTCTAGTGCCCTCTTCTTTTGCCTCTACTCCCGTTGTGCTGCTGCAGAACTGTGGAGAACTAAATGTTGACATCTCCGTTGATGATTGTTCTGAGTGCTGCTCACTAACACCATGTTCTAACCTTGCAGGCCTGGCTCTGCCAATGATTTGAATGTGATCAAGACCGGCAACGGCAGGGTGATGATCAGGGGCAGGATGGGCAAGGCCGACTTCATGACCCCTAACTCAGAGATCAAGATTAGCGACACAGCCTACATTCACATCATCGACAGCGTCCTGCGCATCTCCAATGTTGCCAGCGACAAGTCCTTGCAAGGTGCGTGAGGGCTGTGTCTCATTTTCCTCTGAGGGCTGCTCGTGAGGGCTGTGCCTCATCTTTTCCTCTGAGAGCTCCTCGTGAGGGCTGTGCCTCATTTTATTCACACTGCAGCATTTGTCTGTGTGTCCTCATAATTCTGATTTCTGAGTTCTTGTTCAGTGTCATGCCGCTCTCGAATACTCTTGCTTTGTGGTTGTGCTTAGTGTGTTGTCCCTGCCCTGGTCTATCTATGTATCCTTTAGTTTGGTTGAAAGCCCTGAGATCAGGCCTATGTTGTAACGGAGTCAAAGCAGAGCGCAATCATGCATATTATTTTGGTTTTGGGATGAAGCTTCAAGGAATGAAGGAGCAGAGCACAGTTATGCATGTTTGAAAGTGAAAACTGGCCTTGAGATGAGGCTTCAAATAAAAGTGAAATAGCGCGACCATGCAATGTTATTTATTTTAAGAGGGGGAGGTGAGACTCCTGTGGCCCGTCTGCAGCCCTGTGTTTTGTGGTGCTGATACCTTTACCAGCAGTGCAGAAATTTCCATGAGGTATGAAGTGCTGCAAAGTGGACAGCACATCTAGTCTTCCAATTGTTGGGCTTCAATCCCTCCAGCCTCACTTATGAAAGCATGCACTTGATTTGCAGGCCTCTTCAGCTCCAATAGCAGGGTGAAGCCCAACAATGGGAAGTCTTACAACAGGATTGGACAGCTGCTTCAAAGCAGGTTGCCTAACCTCTTCCAGAACGGCGCGCTTGCCCTGGGATGCAAGACCCTGATTGCCCCTCCCGATGATGTGAGTGCCCCCCCCGGCTTGCACCTTGCAATTATGCATGGATGTGTGCAGTACTTGCCCCTCCAGATGTGAGTGTCCTACCTGATTGCACCTCGCGATGCTGTGAATGTTTGCTGTGAATGCCCGCTGCTGGTAGTGGGCTGGCTGTCTGAGCAGTTGGGCACTCACGCACCAAATAGCCAATGGCACATGTCTGGGTTGGTCAGTTCCATAGAATACGCCAAATATACGGCACACATGTATGTTTGATCAGTATATATATTGGATTGGCTACAGGAATGTAAACTCAGCTGGCTTCCATTTCAGATGTAGTGTTCCATCCTTCAAGGGACACCTTCTCCCCTGCTGCGTTCATCCCAGCTTGTTCCTGCCCAGGTTGTGAAGGCCCATAAATTTGTTCAGGTGTCATGAAGTGTGCTGTGTTGCTTGAATGTAGGCTCTGCCAGAGGATATCGACCTTGACACCGTGAAAGCCCATGTTGTGCACCTCGCGCCGGATGCCATTTACACTGACGGCGATGTGTTTGCAACAGAGTGAGTATATTTCCCTTCCTTTGCCGCACATATGCACACACATGTGTGCACATGCACATGCAAACAGAGCTTACCTCTTTTTCCTCCCTACCCCCCCCCCTCTTTGTGTACAGTAATGAGGACACCAACGTCAAGTACGAGGACGAGGATGGAAATGGCCGCTTTTCCTTCACCAATGAAGCAGCCAATGTGCCATGGAATGGTTGTGAAGGCAGCAGGAAGCTGCGCAGGAGCATGCTGTCTTCTATCCCAGCCCCTGCAGGCAGGAGCCTGCTGGATACCTCGGCAGGCTTTGATGGATCAGTCTCCCTAGGCGATGGCCAGGTGTGTATCCATAGCTTAATGTATTGCATTGTTGGGGCTCTGTTCAGTACTTGAAGGCAGCAGCAGACCTTAGTAGGCTTTGCTGGTGCAGTCTCCCTAGCCAACGGCCAGGTGTGTTGGCGTTGCGGTGTTACGCCTTCCAACTTTGTCCAGGCTTTGTCTGGTCTCTTATGGACCATGGCACAAGATGGGGACCCATTATGCTGACCTGGTTGTCGGGGCCGTATTGAAGGCTCTGGGCACAGATAGTGTGTGCTTTTCCGCCTGGTCTCACATTTCTTGTGTGTTCTGAGCCAAGCACAAGGTGCTGTGAGCACGTTCTCACCCTAAACAAAGGTGACCCTAGGCAGAGGTGTTTGTTCTAACTACTTTCTTGCAAGCATGCAACGTGTCCTGCCCTCTCCATGCAGGTCTTCTACTCAGACAATACCATGACCACGGGCAGTGGTGCTTGGCAGCCAGTACCCAGCCTGGGCCTTGCCGTAGCTCTCATCCTAACCGTATTAGCCGTGATGGCCTAGATTATGAAATATATAGTGAGCTACAGGATCATGCTTAGGTCAGCAAGTTCTGGAAGAAAAAGATAGGAGTAAGAAATTGATAGTGTTCACACGGCGTGGCGCTTGCCGCATAGTATTTATTCTGTATGGACCCAGGAGGTGGAAGAGGAAGAACTTGTGGGTTATTTCATTTCAGTGGTGCAAGAGATCATCGATGAGTATTAACAATGGTGGTTCATGGGTTGTACTATTGGTGTAGATTGGGCTCACACCATTTGTCAAAGTGCAGGTTAAGCTTTGGTCTTGTTGATCAAGGTACTGAATCAGAAAACTAAATGCACCATTATTTTTTATCATTTGTCATTATTTTCTCCTGTTGGTTCAGCACAATTGATTCCTGTGTGGATCCACCTGATTATTCATGCCCTCCTGGTTGAAAATGTACATACTCACATTCACATTCAATTTTAACTAATTTGTGTCGCATGTGTTGCGTTTATTGTTTTAGGTGCGCAAGTGGTGTGGTTGCTTGTCATGTAATTCTAGTCTTTAACTTGACAAACAATTACAGGAACAAAGATGGTTTTCAATTAAAACGATTGGTTGATAGTTTGAGGGAAGGATAGAAATAAGGAGAGAGTAGAATACAGGAAAAGGAGGAAGGGAAGAGAGAAAATACGCAATTGCTGTAATCATGATCTTTTGACCATGATATAAATGGTAGATAACTATGCCGAGACATTTGCTTGGTGATGCAGCAAAAAGGATTGTGATTCACACAAATCCTGGAAATAATGTTCAAAAAGCTTGTTCATCAGAAAAATGTTGTTTGATTGTAAAGGCACTTGTGACATAGTACAAGAGCCTAATAATCTTTTAAAGTATGAGCATGCAGCCAGAATCTGCTCACATTACGCTTCCAGAAAAACGTTCTGGAGCTGTTATATATATTACAAGAGGTTGGTCTACAGCCCGAGGATGTGGCTGAATGGCTGCTGCAAATATTCTCATCCAGCATTAAAATTTTATTCTTGGTTTAGGGTTTACAATGGTGGCCTACAGCCCGAGACTCTGGCTGATGGCAGCTGGTGAAACAAGCTCAACCAGTATCAAAAATTGAGACCAAGTCTGACACAAATCTAAGAAGTCTGTATGAGTCTTGGTTTAGGAAAGCATTGATCTCAGAATCAGTGATAGTATGATGGCAAGCCAAGAATGGAATAAAGTCAGCGTTTGAAGGCGGAGCAAACACGCGCAAAGTCTTAAACATCTCCTCAAAAAGGTCCTTGTATCTTGTGCGTAGCTCACGCACCTCAGTACATTTGCAAAAGAAAAGCACATGTTTTTCATCCTGGACTTCCCCACACTCACACTTATCACAGATACTTGAACCCCCAAGCCATTTACCAGACTCCACTCTCAAGTGATGAGCACGCAATCTAAATCTGCTAATGTTTCTCAAAACATGCTTGTCCAAATCCTTGAACAGATACGAGGGGATACAAAAAGGAGCACCTCTGGGACCACTCTCAGAATTCCCACACCACTTATGGTACGTCACTACCTTCTTGTTAACTGCACGAGGACAAAAAACATCGGCCTCTCTCCACACTTTCTGCTGTCTGTATCGCAAATCACCAATGAACTCTTGCATGGGGATTTTCTCAGCTCTCAGCATGTTCTGTTTGAACGAATCACCATTCCGCATCCCACCAAAAGCATTAGAAACTTCAGCAGCCCAGCAAGAGGAATCAAAAGAAGCCAGACTTAAATCAGCCCTCAGCACACGACGCAAGACTTCACTATTGGAGTCAAGCATGCTATTAAAAAACTTGATGGAGGCACGGAACCAGAAGAACTGCAGAGGCTCCTGGCCACACTCTCTCAACACCGGCCAATTTGTAGTACTGTTCTTTACTCCAAGAATGCGCCTCAAGGAACACAGATGTCTTTTCTGCAATTGACTATCAAGCTCACTGCCTTCTCTCAAGTAATGAGTTCCCCACACCTGGCACGCATACATCCCAGCAGGAATGCCATACACCTTAGATAACCAGAGCATAGCATGAGGCCTGTTTTTCAGGTCATGACCCTTGGCAAACTCCGAAATCCTTCTCTGTGCAGCCATATAAGGCCGCACCGCATGCTCCTCAGCTACCTTAAAATCCATCTTTTTATCCAACAGCACTCCCAAATATTTGAACCTGTCCTTCTCTGGAAGGACCACTCCATCATACGTAAAAGGATTCTGCAGAGGAGAGACAGATGTACTGTTGAAGTGCACCACCTCAGACTTAGCTGTGTTTACAGTCAACCCTTTTCTCTGAGCATACACACGGAGTCTGTCCAGCATCTTCTGCATTTCACCAGGGTCATTCGTAGTTAATCCAAGGTCATCAGCGTACATCATGTGGGACACACCATTCACTCTATCACCAGTTACAGCACCCTCAATGCCCTCACTTATCTCTCTGCCCATATCATTGATGTACAGAGAGAAAAGAAGGGGGGACAAAGGACAACCTTGCTTAACACCGTTCGATGGCTGCACGCGCGCCCTTTTCTCACCATCCATTAGAATGTACTCATCATTATCATACATATCTCTGATCACACTGAGCAGAGGAGTCGGCATTGCATTGCGCTGCAAGTGAGACCAAAGCTGCTGTCTGGGCACGGTGTCATAAGCTTGAGAAAAGTCAATGAAAGCAACGTGCAATCTGGAAGAATTCCGTGGCTTCAATTTTTTCGCAGCATGCTTGAGGTGCCTCAGAATGAACAGAGGATGCAGAGTGCTCCTTCCTGAAAAGAAGCCAAACTGCGTGTCCGGAATCTTCCCCTTTTTCATACACCAATCTGTCACCAGATTTTTCAGCACATTAGCATAAATCCTATACATTACACCGCTAACCTTCTTGGTTTAGAAAAGCGTTGACCTCAAAATCAGTCAAAATCTGAAAGCTCGCTAAGAAAGGAATAAAGCCAGCGTCTGGAAGCTGGGCAAGAAAAGAAAGAAAAAAGAAAAGAAAAACTACGCAGGCAGTCAAGACACTCCCCGCATCAATTAAGAAGATACTTAAGGCCAAGGCACCGTGTATCCCCTTCACCAACAAATCAGGAGATCACCCTCCTGATCCCCATTGACTTCTTTCTTGTCTCTCTTACTAGCAGTAGCCCGTGCCTGATCTTGGCGATAAGAGTTGAGAAAAGTCTTCTCAAGAGCGTGTCTGGTGCTAACAAGTTTATAAGCGTACTGAACAGAGTGAGCATGAAGCTTCAGAGCAAGCCTGGTAACTGTATGAGTGTCAAGACCACGCTCTTTAAGAGGCTCCAGAGTGTGGGGGGTGTAGATGACGCCTACCACACCTAATAGAATGGTATGGAGGGTGACTTGAGCTGAGGCTCTTGACCTCCACGAGATGGACGTGCCTCTGTTCTGGAAGGAGCTGACTAGGATGACGGACCTTGGAAGGAGGTGGAGTGGCTGTGGCTGGCACTGAGTGCTCCCTGTTCCCCCCGCACCCCCCTCTACTTCTCAATGGATACCGGGAATTGGTCCTTGGTGTCACGACGAGAGTCTGCTGTGCCGAGAATGTGCTGCAAGTTAGTTGAGTTAGTAGGGCAGTGGTATTTATCCTTGTGGCAACACAGCTGAGGCTGTGTTGAGAGAACCTTGGCTTCACGTAGGAACTCGTAGTAACACCATCTTGTTCTCATCATCTTTGTAAACCCAGTCAAGCCCCTAATAAAGTAGCCCATGTGTGAGTAAGCTCACCTAGCCCTTGGAGGAGGAAGCCAGCAGTGCCACGCCAGTTAAGTGCATCAGTCCAGCATACAAAGTTCAGCCTAATTACCAATAGCAGTTCCCAGCAAGCCAAGCAAGCAAGAGTCAAGCCGACTCTCCAGAATCTGCATCATATCTGGCAGTAGCTAGAATCTCCAGCCTAACCCGCTTGTTGCTGTACGCCACAGCATACACCCCCTATCTTCTCTCAACACACGTGCTCTCTATTTGTGCGCGCCGCGCAGTATTACTGTTGCATCATCGCCCACGAGGATCGTGTTTCCCAAGTCGCGCAAGGACGTAGCTCTAAGTTCTCGACCATCCCGCAACGCAGTGGGTACTCTGGTCATGGGATGTCAAGACACTGTTATGGCTGCGTCACTTTCTCAGCCTGACATTGGCACTCTTTTCATTGGAACAACTAAAATGGCATCAGGGCGACTAGAAGTGAGCCTTTGTTTGTCAGGGAAACGACGAGGGAAAATGAATTTGGGAAGGGTTCTATCTGTTGAGTGTTCAGGGATCTGCAGGTTCTGTAGAGCAAGACGATCTGCGCTGCCAATGTCCATGGAGGCAAGGCCTGCCCCAAAAGGGCCTTTGCTGACACCTTTAAGGAGGATTCTGCTGGCAATGTTGTGACGCTCGGTTACTATATTTGATATGGTGGAGTGCTTACATCCTGAAAGAATGTGAAGGGCACTGTCTGGCTCCCCACAGCGGGAAAATTCTAGGCTGGAGGACATTTTCAAGCGCACTGCACGCTTTTGATTGAAGAGGGTACCTGTGAGGTAGTTGAAAACGTTTCGCTTCATTTTAAAAGGAAGTTTTGGAATGGTCCAGAAGGCATTGCTAACTTTTTTATGGACTGTAGGAAGTAGAGTAAACTCCTGATGTCCATTTACCGTTGCTTTGCGTCGTAACGTCTTGACTGGTGCCTTTTTCCCTTGTAACCCTTGTAGGAAGTAGGCTTTGATAGTGAGAGTAGTATCCTGTCTCTGTGTTAGCATTTCCAAGTCTGTGCTTTGAGTGCATGTGCGTCCTCAGAGCATCACAAAGGTTGGAAAAGTGTTTAAACTTAGGGGCAGGCAAGTCAGGGCGTTCTGATGTGCTTGCATGGGGTGGGGCAGCTTCCTCAAAGGCAAGCCAGGTGGTATCATTGAAAGGATTGCCTCCAAGGTTGAGACAGGGGAAGGTTGTGTCTGCAGGGGTGTCATCACCTTAAATAGCCTGGTATTTGGCAATGGCATCTGCGCATTCGTTGCCCGCAATTCCAGCGTGGGAGCTGGGCAAGAGTATGTAATCGTATAAAATGACCAATGAACAGGTCCTTGTATTTTCTGCGCAGCTCACACAACTCACAGCAATTGCAATAGAAAATAACATGTCCTCCTAGATTTAGCACATCCTCACTTATCACAAGTATTTAAACCTTCCAACCATTTACAGGACTCGACCTTCAAGCAGTGTGCACAAAGCCTAAACCTACTCACATTTCTCATGACTTCTTTATCCAGATCCTTTAATGAATATGATGGGATACAGAAGGGTGTGTGTGCTGTTTGATTTAAAGGTCTTCCACACCAATGATGGTAAGTCACTGCTTTCCTGTTCACCTCTCAGGGACTTAGGGCGTCCGCTTCCCTCCAAACCTTCTGCTGTCTGTACCTCAAATCCCTAAAAAAATTCCTGCATGGGAATCTTGGAAGCACTCAGCAATTTCTGCTTAAACACCTCCTCATTGTGCATGCCACTAAATGATTTAGACGTATGTGCAGACCAACAGGACTCATCCATATCAGCAAAGTGTAAATCTGCCTTCAGCACTTGGCATAGTGTTTCACTGTTAGAAACAAGTATATTGTTGAAAAATTGACAGTAGCCTTAATACAATAGAATTGCAAGGGCTCTTTGCTACATTCTCTTTATACTGGCCAGTTCGTGGCAGTACTCTTAACACCTCGTGCTCCACCTCCCCTTCTCCTCCCGGAAATTTACAAAGCATACATGGCATGCGTTTACAACACACAAGGTAAATGTGTTGGGATGATAACCCCTAGACGATTTCAAATCCTTTACAAGGCTTTCTATAGGGCCAAGCTTGCAGGCTTGCATGAAGCCATAACACCTGCTCCTACTAGCTTTGCATCTGAGCTGCAGGGGCTCCTTGCTCGCAAGACTATGCTAGAAAACAAGTACGCTAGTAAAAAGATTAAAGACTCCTTTTCGCGGGCCCTGCCAACCCCCATCCACGCTGCCCTTAAAGAATGGGCCCTGGTAACTCAAGAAAAAATGGCCTCCCCGCTGGACCACAACCCACAATACCAACATTACTGGAGCACTGACCCCCGAGACACTCTCTTTGGTGCCCACCATAACTCCCTCTCATCCAGATATTCCGGTTTTTCTGTCTGCCATCCCATTTACACCGAGGAAGCTATGACTCAGGCCTTACGCCATGCTATCTACTCAACCATTCTCAACACATAGGCCACTGCTACTTTCATGTTCCTCCCTGTATGGGGACAACACATGGTAACTAACCCCTATTCCAAACTCATCACTGCCTATCCACATCTCTGTTGTGAACTTGGAACCATCGCTCGTACCAACCTTTGCTACAACGATCCAAAATCCTCCATCAACCAGGAAATACCCCTTTCTCAACACACCTGGGACCTACGAATTATTGCAGTATGGAACACAGCTGCAAGGATTCATTTAAACAATCATAACCCAGCTTGGCTGCAAGGCCTGGCTTCGGCTGTACCAGAAGTTAACTGGAAGCTGCGCAGTATAGGCAACCAGTCTACTCTCAATACAATGCATGCTGATATGCCTGGATTCAATAAATGCCAACGCCTCCCCTCTGACAAACAACAAATATCTAGATATCTTACCTCTCCACACGTAGGTAATCAGAAAGAATTTTTTGTACCTAACCAATCTAGTCCAACCCTCAAGCTCAAAGTCCCTGACTGGAGGACATGGGCTTACACTGATGGTAGTTGTCAAATCCAGAATGGCAAACAAGAAATTGGAGCAGGAGTCTACTGTCCTCTCACCGATAGCAGAAGTTTTGTCGAGCCCAACGGTGCTGGAATTACCAACACCATATGTCGAGCTGAATTAGCAGCAATTGCTGCTGCCATCACACACTCTTATTCACACATTGCTTCAGACAGTCTCACCTCTCTTCATCAAATACGTAAACAACTTATTTACCCAGAGAAGCACAAACAACATATTCAAGGGGATGTCCTAAAAACCATATCTACCGTCATTAGCAACTCCCAAAGCAATATTTGTTTCTACAACGTAAAATCTCATGCTGGCATTGCTGGTAACGAATGTGCAGATGCTATTGCAAAAAATCAAGCAAGCCAAACCAATAATGATGTGGCTGATACCGGGATCCCTAGCGCAGGCCCCGGCGGAAATCCTTTTTCTCATATATTTTGGTTAGCCACAGAGGAAAAAAAAGAACACAATGCTGGCACATCCACAGCTCGTACACCCAATCCTAAAATCACCTACCTCCCCAATCTTCAAAATGCTCTCAAGTCTCATATGCATACAAAACACAGACTTGGATATGCCAACCCCAAAACAGGCTACTACTCATATTACCAGAGTTTGTTACCACATGTAGATAAGAAAATCAGCAATGCCTTTAGGAACATGTCCTGTATATCCACACCCATGAAGCGCACCATCCTACAATATCGCACTGGCACCCTCTATAACCAGAAACATGCGGTTCGCTTCAAAAGGTCCACTAACCCACTTTGCCCTCTCACAGGCTGTCATCAATTAGACAGCGCACTCCACATGCTTTCAGGCTGTCAAAATCATATTATCTCCAGCATGAAAACTGAACGCCACAATGTTGCTGGAAGAATGATCATCAAAGCTCTTAGCAAAAGCCCGTGGGGAGCAGGCTTGGTTAACATGGACATAGGGAGTGGTGATAGGTTGGCGCAGCACAAACTTCAAATCCCTGCACATGCATCAAACAGAATTATACCCCCTTACCTCTTTCCAAGAAATGTTTCTAAGAGGTCTAGACTCTCCTCCAGCCGTCCTGATGCTATACTGATTACTCCCTATAAAGCCAAACCCACTTCTTCTCCTTCTACCTCCTGCTCACACCATCATGCGTTACGCAGCAGACACAACCCCACACTGAGGGCCACAACAGCCAACCGCGTGAGGCAACCCCACCAACTGAATGTGAACCAGCGGCATGTGCACTTGATTGAAATCAAGTACTGTGAAGACACGAGGCCTGGACAGCAGTTGGAGGCGGCACAGCGGCAGCATGCAGACCTTTGCAAACTCATTAATGCAAAAGTTGTGACTCTCCACACCATCCTTTTGGGTGTTGGTGGGACCTGCTACACTGAGCACACCCTTAACCAGTTTAAACAACTGGGACTTGACCAACAACGCGCCAATAAACTTGCTCGCAAACTTCATGCCCATTCTGTCATGTATGCCAACAAGCTTGTTACCACTAGGCGTGCTATTGAAAACAAGAATACTTCTTGCAGCCTGGTTACGGAGCCGGGTGCTTCCAATAACCCTCCAGATCCCCATTAGAGTCTTCTTTTTGTAGCTTCGTGGTGGAGGGGACTCACGGCTCTTCTGAGCCAATGTGTCTCCTTTTCCTTAATTGATGTAGGGAGAGTTTCCTCTGCCTACGTAGTTTTTCTTTTCTTTCTTAACACCTAGAAAAACGCCTTTGAGCATAATTGCCTTTTTTGTAACTGGCTTTTGAACTCACTGCCTTCTCGTAAGTACTCTGTACCCCACACTTGGCACGCGGACATATCACACACACACTTTAAATTACCACTGGGCACTGTACCAGGTTGGTGGGATGAAAGAAAGGAAATGAATTAAAAAGTCTGTTCCTTTTTACGTACGACAGGACATTCTTCACAATTTATTATGCTACATCTCATGCTTAAGCCTTTCCAGTCACAACCTTTGAGTAGAAACCTGAAGGCATCATGGCATCATCTATATATAAGGCATCAAATAAGTGCCCATCCAAGCTTAGAACTTGCAAAAGTTGTGATTGGCACCGTGCCAGTGTGACACTGTTCAAGGCGAGGAGCACTTTGTCCAGGGCTGCCCTTCTCAGGATTTAGCAAAGCTACGCACTCAGTTCCAGCACCAGTTTAATTCTGCACCCAACAGTAGCCTATTGAGTGCATCATGTCTCAGATTTTGTGAACCAGGCTGGCGTCTTAGGATTAGTCAAGTCGATATTGTTGGCGTGCTTATAATGCTGTGACTTAGTTGTATGTTTTGTTTTTGTCCTCCAGCTTGGACTGGTTTGGTAAAAGGCACGGTATTCGCTTCAGCTAAGCTGCCCATGTAGGCAGGTACAGCTATGTAACCTTTCCTAGACAGTAACCAAATACCAAAGTGGGAGCAGGAGAAGACGTGGTAAAAAGCGCAGGCAAGGCAGCATGCCTTGAGCTTAAGGAGGTAAAAAAAGGCCTTGGCAGAACTCCTGCCCAGCACCAGCACACACAACAGGGCAACAGCTTGAAGCCTGATTAAAATAAGAGGGACCCAGGTAGTATCCTTATGCAGCACAGAGGAAAGTGTGCAGGAATGGCCTTTTGTCAGTTGTTCTGATCAAAAGGACTTCTGCTGCTTAAACTCAGGTATAAGTGCTTCAAAGTCCGAGTCGCAGAGGTGATCCCCGTTTATGCCAAGTCTGGCTTTTGCCAACATGACCTTGGTCAACATTAAGGGTTTGCGCACAGCTGACATCTGACAGGCTATCATTGTGTGTGCACGTGCAGCCTGAAGAACCCTTTTGCTATGTTGGGTGTGTCCGCTGGCTTGCATTAGAAGGCTTGCGCATGGCTGACATTTGGCGGGCTATCATTGAGTAAGCATATGCAGCCTGGAGAAACCACCTATTGTGGTGGGTTTGTCAGCCGGCTTGCATCAATGGGCTTGCGCACAGCTGACAGTTGGCGAGCTGTCATTGCGTGTGCACCCGCAGCCTGGAGGAGCTGTTGCCCAGGCAGAGTCAGGGACAGCCGCACAAAGAAGTCAGGCAGCCACGAGCTCAAGCGCACCCTGCACGTGCATCAGATCCCAAGGACATTTTACTGTCAATTTATTATGTCACTGCAGCCTGTAGGAGCTGCTGCTGCCCAGGCAGCGTCAGGGACAGCCGCATAATAAGTTGAGCAGCCACATGCTCAGGCGCTCCCTGCAAGTGCATCATATCCCAGTGCAATATTTCACTGTATGTATCATGTTATGTATACTTGCTGCGTCACTGTGTTGGATGCCATGTCACTCCCTTGTGTACCACACATGATACCACACATGAAAATGAAGTATTAAGACTTGAATCCAGGCAGCGCCAGGAGCAATTGAATATAAGATTCAAGCAGCATATCCTTAAGCGCAGCTTGGGGTGAGTCACACCTAGATTGCAAGGCAAACTGGTACATGCGCTCAAAAAGTAGCGCATTTCACAAATCCTCTGTTCAAGTTGATGTTAGCCTCCCACCCTGGTCAAATTCAAAGTACTGTGATGCGCAGGGGTCATAGGGTCATAGATTAACCACACAAAAGCCGGTTTATGTTGTATATTTATGTTACAAAAGTTGAAGTCTGGAGGAGATGCTGTCCAACTCAACTAGAAGTTAAAGCACCCTTTTGGTGTACGCAAACACCCGCCACAAAATCACAGAGAACTTCTCAAATCAAAAATGGTCTCAGCTGTTCTCTACAGGCATGTGTTCAAGCTTGGGTTGAAAGGCAAGCCAGGCCCCCCTTGCAAGCCCCCTCTGGTAATATCATAAGGCGTTGCGCTAGTTGCTTAGGTAAAGGGTGCACCGTGAGACCTCATATTTGGCACAAGTTTGCACTTATTAAGGGATGGGCTGATCTCAGCATATCCCTCAAAGGTCCCTCGTTTGCTTGCAAATATTGAGAACATGCCCACTAGCACACAGCGTAGCCACAGCGAATATGAAGTAGTGACATTATATCACGCCGCAAGGATGATGTTGAAGGATGCTGACAAATTGTATACCTCAAGGAATAGTGACTTTTTGAGGTGCGGATTTGTGTGGATAAACAAAATGAATGTTTACATTATTTATGGAGAGCGATTCCTTCTGGTCCAAGAGAATGGATGGGCAGTTGGTATGCAAGAAGTTATTGGATGACAGCAGAAATGCTGCTGTTTTAGGAGTTGACTCATCTGCAGACAGAAGAGCGCATGCATAACATTGCACAGCAAGCGCCAGTGCAGGTTTGTGATCTGAGCAAGTAGCTTGAAGTATGAGGCCAGAGCAGGAGCTGTTTGCCCCAGCGGACTCGTGCAGATTGCACATTAGAAACAGCGTAAGGGGGTGCGGATTCCATGATTCCCAGAATTGCTTAACTAACTCTTTTTCAAGGGGTGCAGAATGGGAACGAATGTCATTGCGATACACAATTACCATTACGATGCATGATTACTCACAAGCAATCATCTAATTACCCAAGAAGCAAACAAGTGGCCCAAAAATTCAAGAGCAAGACCTGTGTATTAGCATGCACATTTGCATGCACAAACTACAAAATAGCTCCTCCATCTGCAAAAAGCGGCGTACCGCACCCACCCACCCACATTCACGCCTGGTGTCCAACAGGTGATACTTCCGTGTGATGCACCCACTCGCTTTGTGTCATTCACGCCTGGTGTCCAACAGGTGATACTTACGTGTGACGCACCCACTCACTTTGTGTCATTCCTTCCCCCCACCTCCTCCCACCACCATGCAGGCATGCAAGCACTACTCCTCACTCATCTCACAGATGTGCAAGCAACACTACTGCCATACATGAACCACCGGTGCAGACATGCAAGCACCACTACTCATGCACCATGCAGACAAGCAAGAACCATTTACATGCTTGCACCACTCCTCACACACCACTCCTCGCTCACAATGCGGCCATGCAAGCACCACTCCTCACTCATCA
>OU611763.1:5260377-5310377 GCA_914767535.2 Dunaliella primolecta | reverse complement strand
TGATTGTGTTCACGATCGCGTTGCTTTGCCACATCCGAGCACGCCTCAGCTCATAAGTGTGGGCAGCTGCCCCACAAGCACATGCTTTTTTTTGTGGTTACAGATTGTGTGTAATTGCGGTCTCCGCCGCGTTGCTTTGCCACACCTGAGCACGCCTCAGCTCATGAGTTTTTGGGCAGCTGGCCCACAAGCACATGCTTTTTTTGTGGTTACAGATTGTGTATAATTGCGGTCTCCACCGCGTTGTTTTGCCACATCTGACCCCGCCTCAGCTCATGAGTTTTGGGGCAGCTGGCCCACATGCACATGTTTGTTTCTTGGCTACAGATTGTGTGATTGTGGTCATGATCACACCGCTTTGTACCCTTGACCATATCACAGCTCAATGCGCGCTCCTCTTCACCAAACTGCTTCGTCACACCTGATGATGCTTCTTCTCAAGTGCCCTGCTCAGGAGTTCCAGCACATTGATGGGCGTGTTCTGCGCTTCTCACATCCATAGTTATAATTGAGTGGTGCTGTACCTAGTTTGCACGATCGATAGCAAGAACACACATCCCGCATTCATATGCTCAAAATGAGGACAAGTAGGCTGTTTATTTGGTTAACAGAAGTTCGGATCCAGACTCCGGATGTTCACCCACACATCTACCATCAAGCTTCCCCCCATGAGCCGATCTGCCTGGGGGCACAAGTCCACAGTCTTGTGCTAATAAGGGAGCCTCTTCTAAATAGCATGGCCTCTTTGCGTAGTCTTATCTTTTATTTTCTTTCAGAGGCACCAAGTCCTCAGTCGAGTTCTTGCCTGCTAACCTTTTTAACACAACTTCAGCAACCCACTCGCACATCCACAATCTACAACTTGCCTGCAAATTTGTTGGGCACGCTTTTAAAAACCGCAGGATGCATTGGCTTGCTTGCAAGACTGCCTGCAAGTCCCCGTAAGCAAAACTGCCAACGAGTCCCCGTAAGAGCCAACATGACACATCATTCTCCTTCACATCAGCCTGTGTGACCTTCAAAACAACATAGCATCAACCTACACATCTGCCAGCAAGTCCCCATAAGAACCATATGGGCCCATGAGTCCAAATTAAGGGCAGACCATTCAGAGGCCCTGAGTCATTGACCTGCATGACAGCCTGCAAATCTAACAAGCAGGTTCCTCAGGACCACTTCACTCCTCCTCAGATCACCCACCTGCACACCAGCCAGCAAGTCCCCCATGAGTGCCAGTATCTTCAGAGGCGCTGGCACCATGTTGTACTTCTCACCACCGGCAGCCTGTACTTGCGAGCGTGTCTTCACGCCTTGTTGTACGTCTAGGCGCCGACCTTTCACCTGCGCAGGTGAAGGCAAGCAATGTGCATTCACATCCCTGTAGGAATGCAGGTGGTGTGGGATGAAAAGATTGTCTTCACGCCTTGTTGTACGTCTAGGCGCTGTCCTTTTACCTACACATGCGCAGGTGAATGCAAATGACGTACATGCGCGGGTGAAGGAAAGCAATGTGCATTCACAGGAATGGAAGTGGTGTGAGAATGAAAGATTGAAGGCGTGTATCCATGCTTTGGGTTTTTCATTCAGGCGCCGTCCTTTCACCTGCGCATGCACAGGTGAATGCAAATGGCGTGCATGCACAGGTGGATGCGAATGACGTGCACGTACTGATTAATGCAAGTTATGTGCACTCACAGGAATGCAAGTAGTTTAAGTAATATAAGAAGGGCAAAGGTGATTGCACCCGTGAGCGTATTCTTGGCGCTTTTTGTCCTGCTGCATCTCGAGCATCCTTGTACAGAAGAAAAACTTTGGCACCTTTTGCCCTGCTGCAAACTCAAGTGCCTTTGTCCTAAGGAAAAGATGACATCCTTAGCAATTGTCACAAGTATGTCCTATCTTATTGGTTGCTACCTTTTTACCTGCATCGTCGCTTCCTTTTTTCCCGCATGGTAACAACATGCATGGTAACAAATGCATGGTAGCAAGATGTATGGTAACACAATGCATGGTACAAAGAATGCATGGTAACAAAATGCATGGGCGAGCGGAGCTCAGGGTTGTACTTCAGAGCATGCTTCAAACCCCTGCAGAATAATCGAGCGCCACGCATTCACTCCCTGACACACACTTTCAAACACCAGCAGAATAATCAAGCGCCATGCATTCACTCCCTGGCACGCTCTTTCAACCATCCATAAGCCATCATACTCCTTGGTTACCATTGTCACGCAGATTGAGCAAAGAACACGATGCGCACAGGCAAACAACGCAATGTGTATACGCCTACCACGACTTGCTGAAGCCGTGAGAGCCTTGACAGAGCTCAGTAATATGTTATGATGTCCAAGGTTGGTGCTCTTGACATAGCCTGGGTGCTCAAGCCAAGCAACTAGTCTGGAAAGGTGTGAGCAACCAATCTTGATGCTCCAATGGTGCACACACACACACACACACCAACTTGCTCAAGTTGTGCCTGCTTTCCAGTAGCAGACTCAGGGCAGTCACGGCCAGGGTGAGTTGCTACCGCCCTTGCAGATCCCCACATCTGTCCTGCTGCACTTTCCACCCTCCCAAGCGCTCACACTCATTGTTTCCCCGTTTGCCACACAGACACATCAAAAAAGTTGATGCGCACATTTGGACAGCGCAACGCGTGCATGTAACCACAACACGGGTGACTGCTTTCCAGTAGCAGGCCCAGGGCAATTACTGCCAGGGTGAGTTGATTCCGCCCTTGCAGCTCCTCACTTCTGTCCCGTTGCACTTTCCACCCCCCTACGCGCTCACACTCCTTGTTCCCCCTTTTGCCACACAGACACATTAAAGAAGTCGATGCGCACATTTGTGCAGCGCAATGTGTGCACGCACCACAACTTGCTCAAGCCGCGGGTGACTGCTCTCTAGTAGCAGACCCAGGGCAGTCACGGCCAGGGTGAGGTGGTACCGCCCCTGCAGCTCCTCACATCTGTCCAGCCACACAGCCAGAGACGCATCCAGGGCGCACCCTGTTTGGCCACCTGCAGATAGAGGTAGGCACAGTTGCGTCCAGGGTGAGTTGGTACCGCCCTTGCGGCTCCCTACATCTGTCCAGTCACGTAATGAGGGACGCATCCAGGGTGCAACCCTGCCTAGCCAGCTGCAATCATGAGAAATGTTTGCGCGCACACACACACGTTGGCAAAACGCTCCAAGCATCTGTCCAGCCACGTGTGCACGCACTCTCAGGGTACAACCTGTTCGACCTGCAGATGGAGGAGAGCACCCATCCATCCTCTCATGGAAGCACAGCATCATGGACACAAGTATACATCCAGAAACTTGCCCAGAGCCACTCTGCTTGGCCACATGCATGCGGAGGAGAGCAGGCGTACTCCCACGAACATGGCCACATTTCCACATGCACAGACAACATCCAGGAAAACTGCATGCCTACTTTGAAAAAAAAGAAAAAGAAAAAGAAAAAGCTACGTAGGCAGAGAAAACTCTCCATTCTACATCAATTAAGGAAAAGAGAGACTCATTGGCTCAAAGAGCCGTGAGTCTTTCTCACCAGTATGCCTACTTTTGACAACCTGCAGAGAAGAGAAACGTGTGCAGCGTTCATGCAAGTGCAGGGCCTTTTTTTCTTGCATATATGAAGACATGTGCGTGTTTCTGTGTTTGTGCACACGCATTTGCAATCATGCCTGCATGCACCAATTCACGAAAATGCAAATGCAAGGGGCAGTGCATCAATTCACACGATTGCAAATGCAAGGGGAAGCAATGAGAGCAACCTGTGGGACTTGATCACATGGCTTGCAGAAGCCCAAACGTCTCTGTGCGTAGGATGAGAGAATAAGAAGGGGTCACATGCAGTTGGAATATGCAGTGAGCAGATGTCACAAGTAACTTCACTATCTCAAACCCAACGCACCCTCTTGGCCACCTTAGTGGTGGCATATGCCTACATTCTTCTGTCCCAAGGAAAGTTGCACGTGAAATTCAAAATTATTTCTAAATGTTTCTTAGAAACAAAATGCTAGGTGTTAGTCATACCTGGCAAGAATACAATCACAGATGTCTAAGTGGTTATAAAGGCGCTACAGTCGTGTGCACTAGCTTCTTCAGTACAACAGGAACCTCAAACGGTCAAAATAAAAAAGGCCACAAGGTGCTGCACCTACCAGGCAGCGTCACTGTCATGGATGCCAAGGTGGTAATGAGTGCGTTGTGGTCGGTGTGTGCTAGCCTCGCCAGCACCATCAGCAGGCCACACACTAGGGGGGATGAGTTGACGGTGACAAGTCGAGAGACAACTTGCTTGAGGAGCTGCAGAGGCCACGGCAAAGGCAGTCGGATATGAAGGGAGGCATGGCTCACACAGGAGCACAGGGAACAGCTACGAGTTCAAGATCTTTGCTTGAGTACTGAAAGAAAAGTTCAGTGCAAGATGCCGCAAACAATATGCTTGACTTGTTGTGCTTTAGAACAAGACAAAGATTGCGACAGCAAGCCCTGTCTGTTGGCGCATGAGGTTCTGTTAGCGCATGAGATTTAGCGAGATTGCGGCAGCAAGCCCTCTGTCTGTTGGCACATGAGGTTCTGTTAGCGTATGAGATTTAGCGAGATTGCGGCAGCAAGCCCTCTGTCTGTTGGCACATGAAGTTCTGTTAGTGCATGAGATTTAGCGAGATTGCGGCAGCAAGCCTTCTGTCTGTTGGCACATGAGGTTCTGTTAGCGCATGAGATTTAGCGAGATTGCGGCAGCAAGCCCTCTGTCAGTTGGCACATGAGATATAGCAAGTTGGCACATAAGATTCTGTTGGCGCATGAGACTTAGCGAAATTGCGGTAAGCAAGCCCTCTGTCTGTTGGCACATGAGGATTAGCAGTGATGCAAGCAAGGCCTCAGAAAGGGAGGAGGAAGGTAGCCTACACTTCTGAAAGCGAGTTAAGGAAAAAGAACAGAGTGGATTAATCATGCCACGCAAATTTGATACCTGCCATCCATTCTTTGCACCTATGGCACACACACTTGAACCCCAGGCACTTATGAAACCTCCTTTGTGTTTATGTTAGCACACGTACTTGACTTTTGGCACCCATTGTTTGCACCGATGGCATGCATACTCAGGGGTTGGTTGAAGTAAACCTCTCTTATTGCACGTTTGGCATGCATACTTGAAACCAATAATTTGCACCAATGGCATGCACACTCAGGGTTGGGTAAAGAGGGTTCAGCATGTAGCAACAGAGGGTCACAGACTCTTTGGGCCTCTCTGTCCCTATTTTGAGCCTCTTTTGACGAATGCTAAACCCTCTTCACCCCAGCCAGGCACCACAGTGCGCCTCTTTTCACCCCACCCAGGCACCACAGTGCACCTCTTCTCACCTCAGGCATATGTTCAAGGCCAAAAAGCAAGCAGGGAAAGTTGTCAGCACTTCAAAACACCAAGCTGCTCTCGTGTTGTAAGCAGCACAAAATGGGACACACATAGAACTCTTGCATATGCACACCGGAGGCTTGGTGCTTCCTTCCTCAGGCACACAGGGTGCCATGAGGCGCGCAGAGAAACATTTTTTGGTATTTCAAACACAAGCAAAGGATGAGGCATCTCTGCCACATGCGCAATTGAATGAAGGCCTCCTACCTCAGGCAGATAGGACGCTATGAGGTGCGCAAGGAAGGCTGTCAGCAATTTAAAAGACAAAAGCAAAAACTGACATGTGTCGAATCATCCACGCTCACCAACACAGCTCTCTGTCTCTGACTTTAGGCAGGTACAAGGCCAGGAAGGGTTCAGGGCAGATTGCCGGTCTTTCACAAGAGCAAAGCAAAGCAAAGAGCAAAGCAAAGCAAAGAGCAAAGCAAAGCATGGGACACACACACACAACACCTTCACATGCTTCAATTGGGAGCCTCCTATTCTACGCAGGTAGGGCGTCATGAGGTGCACAGGGAAACCCATTGTTGGTATTTCAAAGCACAAGCAAAGTAAGTGTGGCAACCCTTTCACGAGCACATCTGGAGGTCTCCTACCTCAGGCAGGTAGGGTGCCATGAGGTGCGCAGGGAAGGACGTCAGCATTTCAAACACCAGGTCCCCTGCTAGTGCTCCACAGCCTTCATCAGTGCCCGGTCGCAGCAAGTGCTGCGCAGCTAGCACCAAGGCTTGCACGGACGCCTGAGGATCTGCTCCGCCCCAGCTCAGCAGGTCTGCCCGTCCAGTACGGATCTGCAGTCAAGGCATGATTGCAGCATTCTCCTTAAAATTGTCTGCTGTCTTTGCTTTGGAGGGACTGCGTGAGGCAGCAGGTGCTGCGCAGCCAGCACCGAGCCTCCTGCGGACACTCGTGAACCAGAACCACCCACCAGCTGAGATCCAGCTGAGAAAGTCTCCTTGCCTGCTTTGGATCAACCACACGCATGTAACACAACCGCATGCATGTGGGTGTCAAGTGCACGCACGTGGTTCTGCTGCTGTATGTGGTCCTGCCCAATGTGGACCTGCTGTGAGCGAACATGCAAGCTGAATTATCTGCACAGGGCAGCATCTGGATGCAGCAATAACACGCGAATGCAGCATAAACAAGCGGTTGCATGCGGACGTGCTGCAGGCTATCATGCATGCTGGATTATCTGCACAGGGCAGCATCTGGATGCAGCAAAAAAGAGTGGATGCAGCGTTGACAGCTCCGCAATTGTACTCACCAATGGCACTCAACAGACACACAAATTATTGCCACTCATCATCAGGCACAGTGCCACTTCCAGCACAGACACATGTGTCTACACTTAATGCACCCACTTATCACTGTTGACAACAACATTGAGCTCCGTCCCCCCCGCAGCTCAGCTAGCTGAACAAAGAACCCATTATTGATACACCAGCTGCCATGCGCTTTGCTGAACCCCAAAATTGTCTCTTTATCAGGCCCAATGCTGCTTGCAGCACGGACACACACACACACTTACTGCACCCGCTTACCATTGTCTGTCCACCCCCTGCGGCTCAGCTAGCTAAGCAAAGCGCCCATTACTGACACACCAGCTTCTGTTCACTCTGCTGCATCCCAAAATCACCACTCCTTGTAATCAGGCACAGCAACGCTTGCAGCATACGTTTGCACCTGCTCCACCCCCTTAACACCTGCTATTACAAACGTGAAGCACCCTCCTCTACCATGTACACTGATCGAACAAAGCACTCACCAGCTGACACAGCAGCTGCTGCGCACTCTGCTGCACCCCTGGGTCATCGCTGCTTGAAATCAGGCGCAGCAACGCCTGCAGCACGGACACATGCACCTGCTGTGCGACCCCAAGCTGCAGCTGGTGCTGCTGCTGCTGCACCTGCTGCTGCAGTTGGCGTACCTGCGGGAGGCGCGAAGGTACCATAACATTGAGTTCATTTGTGTGGCACGGAGGTCCATAATCATGGATCCACTTGTAAGGTCACCAAAACAGAAGGCAGCATGAGTTCTGGGCCTTGGGGGCGTTGCAAGGCAACACATGCCTTGAGACTCACAAGGTCCATCATGGATCCACTTGTAAGGCCACCAACAGAAGGCAGCATGAGTTCTGGGCCTTGGGGGCGTTGCAAGGCAACACATGCCTTGACACTCACAAGGTCCATCATCATGGATCCACTTGTAAGGTCACCAAAACAGAAGGCAGCATGAGGTCTATAGGCCTTGGGAGTGTCGCAAGGCAACACATACCTTGTGACTCACAAGGTATGTGTCATGAGCCACAGGGTGTTTGTTATCTCACAATGTGAGTCATGGGCAACAACGCAGTTGGTCACCCTCTGCATGCATGCCTTGAACAGAGACATTTATCCTCTGCATGCAATTGCCCATTCTGTTTAGACATTTCATCACCCTCTGCATGCATGTGCATCATCCTCTGCATACATTTGCATCATCCTATGCGCGCGTGTGCTCACCCTCTGCATGCATGCCTTGAGCGGAGACAATCATCCTCTGCATGCATGCCTTAAGCGGAGACAATCATCCTCTGCATGCATTTGCTCATCCTCTGCATGCATGTGCATCATACCCTGCATGCATTTGCACCATCCTCTGCATACATGTGCATCACCATCTGCACGTATTTGCTCCTCCTCTGCATACATGTGCATCACCATCTGCACGTATTTGCTCCTCCTCTGCATGCATGCCTTGAGTGGAGACAATCATCCTCTGCATGCAATTGCTCATCCTCTGCATACATGTGCATCATCCTCTGCATGCATTTGCACCATCCTCTGCATACATGTGCATCACCATCTGCACGTATTTGCTCCTCCTCTGCATACATGTGCATCACCATCTGCACGTATTTGCTCCTCCTCTGCATACATGTGCATCACCATCTGCACGTATTTGCTCATCCTCTGCATACATGTGCATCACCATCTGCACGTATTCGCTCCTCCTCTGCATGCATGCCTTGAGTGGAGACAATCATCCTCTGCATGCATCTGCTCACCCTCTGCATGCATGTGCATCATCCTCTGCATGCATTTGCTCATCCTCTGCATACATGTGCATCACCATCTGCACGTATTTGCTCCTCCTCTGCATGCATGCCTCAAGTGTAAACAACCCTCATCCAGATTCACCCGGTGCATTTGTATCCCACCTGCTGTGCAAGAAGGAGCTCCAAACAGTGTTTGTTTGCATTGCTTTATGCAACCTGCTGGTATTAGGAGGAGCTCCAAGCAGTACTACATTATTATTTTGCCTGAATTCTACACATCACTAAGCCCCCCTCCCCCCCCTGCTGTGCTTGCGGTTCTGTGTGAGGCCAGCAGCTGCCCCAATGTTGTAAACCACTCCCTCAAATTGTGCACCATGATCACTTTGTGCATGTGCATGTGGATCATATGCTTTGCGCTCGCACCCCACTTGCTGCGCCCTCAGCCCAAGCTGCGCACTGCTTCCAAACCATCACCCTCAACTTTGCCTTCATCCCCCTATCGCTGCAGCTGTACCCCACCTGCTGTGCCCTCTGCTCATGCTGCGCCTGCTGGCGCTCTAGCTGTGATTGCGATTCCTTTGATGAAGGCCACTTTTAATCATGTTATGCAGCCTCACTTCCGATGTCTTTGCACACACCTGCTGTGCCCTGCGCTCATGCTGGGGCTGCTGCTGCTTCACCCATGACTCTCTGATTCCTTTCATGAAGGCCATTTTTAATCATGTAAGACAGCCTCACTTCCGATGTCTTTGCACATGTCCTTTGCACATACACATGCTGTGCCCTCTGCTCATGCTGGGCCTGCTGCTGCTTCCGCCATGACTCCCTAATTTCCTTTGATGAAGGCTGGTAATGCATTTTTTTCGACAATTTTTCATTGCCATTGCACCTGCACCCACCTGCTGTGACCTCAGCTCATGATGGGCCTGCTGCTGCTCAGGGCTGGCAGTTGGCTCAGGAGGGGGTAGTAAGGGACACAGGCCAGACGACACTGCAGACAGCAGGATGCATGGATGCACGGCATTAAGTTATGGTACTAAGCCACATAAAAATGCGGGCGGGGACGAAAGGTAGAAATAAGACACGCAAGACAACAGTGTAGATAGCTAGTGAACACAGAAAAGCTGGCAGAGCTGTTATGTGAGATCCCTGCCACACACAAATCACAAACGTGGAAGCACATGTCACTCTCAGACTAAGAATAAGAGTTACTGACTGGCCAACTGACTGTAAGACCATGATTAAGCAATACATACAATTCACCGTGACAGCTCATCTAGAATCACTTTTCTATGCTTGCATAAGAACTCAGGTTCTTGGCTATTGCAGAAAGTGAGATGTGTGACCTTTTTATTTACCTATGTCTTCTCTTACATCTCCTCCATCTTTTTGCATTTCCAGTATCCTCATCGACTTTCCATTTTTTACTAAAATAGAATGGAACCAAATTTGAATGCCTCCTTCCTTGGGAAAGGTTTTTCAGGTGAAAATGAGAAAGCGAAGAGCCAATAGGCATGATGGAAGATATATCTTGGGTGCACAGGCAAAGGAAGTGCAAACTGCGCATCTCAGGAGATGCGGTTGAAGCAAAGGTGGTTTTGGACAGGGCCCCTTCATGGCAGCAGGGAACGTCAAAGGGTGCAAGCTAAAGAACGCTGCAGTCAGCGTTCATACTGTATGAACCATACACAGCGGCTGTGTATAACTAATACAGCAGAACTCATACACTATGAGCGCTGAGCGCAGTTTTGACTGGCTGCTAGAAGACAACGTAGCCCTCATTAACTCCTAATGTGAGTAATACACAGGCACATTGGTGTCGTGCTAGCCACAGGGGCTCATAGTCGTGGATCTGGAATGCAATGTGCCTGTGTATGATTAATACGGTATGAGCGCTGACCGCAGCCTCTACTGGCTGCCAGAAGGCACTGTAGCCATCAATCATACTGTGTGAGTCGTACACAGGCACAATGGTGCCATGTTAGCCACAGGGGCTCATAGCCGTGGATATGGGATGCCATCAGGTCCGTCCTGGTTTTGCAGGTAGCGTTGAAGGAAGAAAAGAGGACACATGCACTGCAGCTGGCACCGCTTCACAGGCAACCCCAAGACCTTAATATGTGGGATATCCCCATGATAGGCAGATTTGTCAAAGATCAGTTTGGCTTTGGACTTGCACCCCTACTGCCCTGATTTGAGAAGACACCTCAAATTCAAACCAGGGAGGATTTGAGAAGACACCTCAAATTCAAAACAGGGAGTGCGCCAGCCTCTGAATATCTATACAGCCAAACACATGTCAAAGGGGCTTCCTGCAACGGATGCCATGGCGCATGCAAGCAGGGTCAGGGAAGGTGCCGGCTTCTGAATATCTATACAACCAGACAGGTTGCAAAAGGGCTTCTGCAACGGCTGCTATGGCACATGCAAGCTGGGTCAGGATTTAGGGTGTATGGTTTTGGCTGCGTCACCACTTATTTGTTTGTTTGCATGCTGCTTGAGAAAAAGCTCAAACGTGAGCTTGAGTCTCAGCTCGCCCCTTGGCACCTGTATTCACTGATTGCTTGGACACCCAACTGCAGCTTGTTGCTGCTCCCTCAGGGCGCGCCCCCATGACCACTCTGAAGCGCCCGTCAAAAATTGAGGTACCACCTCACTCATTTCACACTCACCTGCAGCAGTCACTGCCGCCTCAGGGCTCACCCGTTTGGGTGTGAGTACCAGCAGGCGCAGCATCTGTAGGCAGCCCTCCAGCATGATGGAAGATTGGGACCCTGGGTTGAACACCACGCTTGTCAGAGTAGGCAGCAGCTGCAATCAAAGAGATCAGACAATAAGCTGTGCCAGGAACAGCAGCATGACAGAGGCTCAGGACCCTGGGCTGGGCACCATGCCGGCAAGAGTAGGCAGCAGCTGCAATCAAAGACATCAGACAATAAGCTGTGCCAGGAACAGCAGCGTGACAGAGGCTCAGGACCCTGGGCTGGGCACCATGCCGGCAAGAGTAGGCAGCAGCTGCAATCAAAGACATCAGACAATAAGCTGTGCCAGGAACAGCAGCGTGACAGAGGCACAGGACCCTGGGCTGGGCACCATGCCGGCAAGAGTAGGCAGCAGCTGCAATCAAAGACATCAGACAATAAGCTGTACCAGGAACAGCAGCGTGACAGAGGCTCAGGACCCTGGGCTGGGCACCATGCCGGCAAGAGTAGGCAGCAGCTGCAATCAAAGAGATCAGACAATAAGCTGTGCCAGGAACAGCAGCGTGACAGAGGCTCAGGACCCTGGGCTGGGCACCATGCCGGCAAGAGTAGGCCGGCTAGAGCAATCAGCAGCTGCAGTCGAGGATCAGGCAAGGAGCTGTGCAGGAACAGCAGCCAGAAATGGAGTGATTCATAGTAGCCAGGTAGTGGATGCTGTGCACGGAGAGGAAGGGATGATCCTGCCAGTCTTGTGTTACATAGATGCAGATATAAGGCATTCACATGCAAGGTTCTGTGGTGCCGCTATCAATCGCACAACTATGGTCGCAACAATAAAACGCATGGCTCTGTGGTCTGTGGTAAATAACCGGCGAATTCAGCAGCAGCGCGTGGAAGAGTGTGAGCATAGCTATCATTCTCTTCAGCTGAGGACGGCAAATGGTTTTGCCCTCCAACCCTATTGGGAATTGAAGTTCTAATTTCAACAGCACGCTGGCAAGCTTGGACAGCAACAATGACATCAAACACATGATTATACAAAGTAGCATGGGCGGCGCACGTTGAGATTTGAGAAAGGAAGGTAATCAGCAGGTGCTCTTGGAAACAGTGTTGGTGCCCGCTACTGTGTTCATTACGCTTCATTATGCATCTTTACTGTGCACATTACGCATCATAGCACGCAGCAACGGCCGAGAGAACCAAACCTGAATGAAGGGCTTCCTGTGAGGATTTCTCCTAAAGAGGGATCCACAGGGATCACACCATTTGATCAATGGAGCAATTGACGTTTGGGTTCCAGGGACCTCTTAACTTGCTCCATGCGTAAGTGAAGTGAAACAGGACCAAAGGCCAGGTCATCTAATTGCAAGTGAAAATGAAAAGCACCAAAATCAGCAGTTCATAAATTTGGACAGACTGTCGCCCAGGAAAACAAATCTACGAATGGCTATGCTGCTGCACAAGCAGCTGCAGGCAAATGAACTGCAGCAGGCAAATGAACTGCAGCAGGCAAATGAACTGTATCAGGCAAATGAACTGCAGCAGGCAAATGATCTGTAGCAAGATTATAGCAAGACCTGATTTAAATGAGCAAGCATCAAAACAAGAATGATAAAAAAAATAATCAAGTGGGAGGCTGTACCTGCTGCGCAAGCGGCTGCAGGCAAGCGGGCTGCTGCGCAATCACTCCCAGCACAGACAGCGCGTCTTCACTGATCAGAGGATCTGCCACGTTCTTTGCCCACACATCAAGCACAGGGCTTGCAACTTGGGGGAGGTACTGCATGGCAGTGGGCGTGACACATGGCAGAGCATGTCGTTGGGATGGAGGGCTGCAGAGCAAGCACATCGGGAGGGTCAGCAAGCACATTGCATACATATCAACCCTCAATCAATGTTCTTTAACCATTTACATCATCTATTCTATTAGCAATTATTTATTTGTCTAGGCTCAAATGGGGCCCAGCAGTGCATCATTGGATTCTGTGAGCATTCTCCAACTGTGGGTGGGCGTGCATTTAAGGGCATACACAAGGGTGGTGTGGAATACTTCTAATTCTAGTCCACTGATGTGCATCGCAGCACAGGCATTGACTGAGGGGACTCTCAGGCAGTGCATGGCATCCAAAGCATTCCCAGTAAAAACGTGCATGATGAGGGGTAAACAAGTCAGGGGTAAACAAGTCAGGGCTATGGCCCCTTGCAATTTGGGAACATGTGGGCAAACTGTGGTGCTAAGAAGCACTGGTTGGATTGGAGACTTGTGGTTCTTAGCACCAAAGTTTGCCAGCAGCCTCAGAGCCCTTTGGCAAAGACACAGGCTCCTGTAAGATCACCAAGCTTAACCCTAGTCCATGGACACGGTTGGACAGGACAAGACTGTTTACAGGAGTATGTCTTGCCTTGAAAGCACAAGCAGGTTTTTTTTGACCGTTTACAAATGTGTAAGTACAAACTTTTGGCTGTACAGACAGCTCAAGCAATGATAACCAGCTCAATCATCCCCTTGTCACGTCATTGCTTTTGCCTGAGCCCATGCAAAACTCATTGATGAGGTGATAATTACATTTTGGTGCCTGAATGAACAAAAGCAAACATCAACGTCTGACATTTCAGGAGCTCTGTGTGAAAGCAATCAAACCGACCTGTGTGTGAGATCGATCACACCCCACCTGCAGCACCACAGGACCCTGTATGTGAGATCAATCACACCCTCCTGCAGCACCACAGCGCCCTGTGCGTCCAATCTCATACAGTCAAATCTCAGTCAGTCGGTCCAATCTCAACCCAATCTCAGACAAACGAACCTTAGCCAGTGAAGTGAGATCAACAACACCCACCTGCAGGACCACAGCCCCCTGTGGGTCCAATCTCAGCACGACCGCAAGCGTCTCTAGCACGAGGTGTAGGGATTCGTCACAGCACTCCCCCAGCAGCAGCACCAAGCCAGAGTACAAGTGTGGCAAAAAGGGGGCCTGCAACAGACACCAAGCAAGAAGCCCATTCCACACAGAATTTGGTTGCTTTGCATGTACATCTTAGCGCGACTGTACGGCCTGCGTGCTGGTGTGGCAAGTTGGGAGGCCTGCAATTAAGGACAACAATTAAGGAGCACATCTCCTGAAATTCCAGGTTAAGTAGCTTTGTGTGTGCGCCTTGTTGTGAAAGTACAGTGTGCAAGCCTAGGTGTGGAAAGTTGGGAGGCCTGCAATGAACAGGCATCAACATGGCAGCACAGCGTGTGCGCCTCCTCGTCTGAACCTTCTGGCCAAAGCACCTAACACGCCAATGCTTTTCTTGTTTTGTGATGGCTATATCTTTACATGTAAGAGTTTCTTTTAGCAAATTTTCTAGCTATCAAAAGCGTGGAGACTGTGGCACCAGCAGGCCCCTTAAAGTTCCAGGTATACCGGGCTTTCAAGAACAGGAAAGTGCGCAGGCAGAGGAAATCCTCCCTACATGATTTAAGGAGACACATGCCAGGCTCACACCTTGGTGTGTCTGCACAGTGTGCATGCCAAATTGTGACAGTTAGAGGGGCCTGAAGTTTTCCACCTTTTTGTGTGACAATACAACGCGTGTGCCCTAACCAAAACAAAAAGCACAAATACAAGGGCCTGCAAGTCTCTGATGATGCCAGCATCAAAAAGTGCTGACACCTTGATGTGACTGCACCGCGTGTGCGCCAAGGTGCGGCAGTAAGAGGGTCTTTGCAGTGATGCCAGCATCACTGAAAGATAACAGGCGTGCATCATTCCAGTGTATCATAAAAAAGGAAAGAGAAAAGAACAGGCTGCGCCAGCCAAACAAGGCTGCGTGGTATAAGGAAAGATTATTGTAGCAAGCTAGCAAGGGTCTAACCAAAGGGTCTTCACACCTAAACTAGACAGAGCCAGCCTAGGAGAAAGCCAGAAATAGTGCATCATCACATGAAAATTGTGCGTCATCGCAGGCATGCAGGCAAAGGCGCATCAACAGGAGAGCAGGCAAAGTGACATGCAGGCAGAGCGCATCATGACAGGCACATGTGCACCATTCCAGGCATGCCAAACGAAGCACATCATTGGAGGCAGAAGTGCATCATCATTGCAGCGTATCATCACAAGCAACACTGGATCTTTGTAAGCATGCAAGCAGGATGGTTTGCAGGCAAAAGCACACCATTACACTGCTTCACACTGGCAGACTTGCATCACCACAGGCACGCAAGCGGAGTGTGGAGTGCATCGCATCATCCACATGCCACAGGCAAACATGCCCTGCAGAAGACCGCGGCGTGAGCGGATGCATGGACACAAAGGCGGAACGGCAAGGGCAGGAGCCTTGCTTGCGCACAGGAAGAGCAGTGGCATGTTAATCCTTGCACCTCGAAAAAAGAAAAGAGGCAAGGAAGGGCCAGCTCGGCTGCTTTCGATGCTGCTTCTGATGCCTCAGCCACGGCACTTGAATACTTTTCTGTGCCACAGCCACACAGAACACAAAGCCTGGTGCCACGAACACTCTTACCCTGGCTCACCCCAGCCCTGCACTCACAACCTGGTCCCTTACCCCCCGTCCACACCACCTCATCATGCCACACCAACAATGACACTCTGCTGCAGCTAGCAGCTCCGCCGCAGCACTCCTTCCCTGGTCAATACACACACAATTACGATGCTGCGTACACAATATCTGTGGCTTGGTCAAGCCTGTCATGCTCCTTGTCAGCTGCCCTCGAATACAGATAGAGCAAACGTCTCTTTTGAGCAAACTTGTTGGTCGTGCCACCCATACCTCACACCACCCTGAAAGCAACAACAAGCTTCACGCATCAGCAGCTGCCACTTCCTGCTTGGTAGCACGCACGCACACACACACACACACACACACACACACACACACACACACACACACAGAGGCCAACATCCTTTTTTTGTGTTTTATGATTTCCACAGGCTGAGCTTGTGTGGCTACAGAACCCCAGCTGCCGTGGTCGCTCTCACCATACCAAAAAAAGGGTCACAAGACTACTGATGGTCAAAGTGACGCTCCCTGGGGCGCCAGCTTTGCATGCCACTTGGGCTCGAACCAGCTCTGTACACCACTTGTGCCAACGCTGTGCAGACCACTGGAGCACACACCAGCATTGTTGGCACAGCAGCTGCCCCAACCGCTTCACACATCCATACAACCTCAATTCACGCGCCAGCTTCACAGACCACTGGAGCACTCACCAGCTTTGCTACCGCAGCAGCCGCCCCAGCAGCTGCACCCACATTCCGATCTGCACCCCCCGCTGATGACCCCTGTTGTGCTGTGGGAGCAGGCGCGGCTTGAGTTGCAGCGGCAGCCACAGCAGCGGTGTGCTTGCTGATACTGGGCAGCAGTGTGACGAGGGCGCGGCATGCCCCAATGCGTACAGGGGGTGGGAGGCTGCTGTGGATGCCTGCGTGCGTGTATGTGTGTATGAGCGTGTGTGCGTACTTGTGTGTGCGTGTGTATGTGTGCATGTGTGTATGTGTGTGTGTGTGTGTGTGTGTGCGCGTGCGTGCGCGTAAGCATGGTGAGCACTCGAGCACTGCACGATACACTGCACATGCGAGCACGCAATTTTTATGCATGAGGAGGGCACAGCGGGAACTGATGTGCACTAGCAGAAGACAATAATGTTGATGCAAGCACTCGCAGCAAGACGAGAAAAAGGTGCGGCACTTGCAGGAAGGCAGATACCTCTGCATAGGAGACACAAACAGCACCAAAAACATGAATTTCTGTCCATTCATTGAAGCCTTCTCTACGAATCTGAAGGTTGCAGAGGAGCCAATAAGCTACAAACCAGGTGTCCCCAAAACCAAAATTTTGTTTGTTTGTTCGTTCATTCATTCGTTCATCCATCCATTCAATTTTTTGTAGCCAATGGTTCATTCATTTATTCGATTTTTGGAGCCAACAAGATACATATCACAGTTGCCCCTCAAAGCCAGCTTTATCTCCATGTCTTCCTGCAGTGCTGTTTTGCTTCTTGTTTTCCTGCACATAACTTGCAGGAAGACAAGAAAGACAAATGGCACATGCAAAATACCAAGGAGAGAAGAAAATTGTGCCTAGAAAGGCAAGGATACAAGAGACAGGGAGATGATGTTGACGCAAGCACTTGCAGAAAGGCTCAAAGCAGAGCTAATTCCCAGGCTGTCGATTAGTGCCAAAGCACATGGGCCGCAATGCGGCTGACTTTGACCTTGCTGAGACCCATTGGATTTGAATTTATTCTGCCATGAGCAAGGAGGTAAAATGCGTGGATGGAGTTTAGCACACTCAGCTCAGCGCCATTTAAAAAAGAGCCTAAAGCCAAAATACCACCAAACGCAGAAAAACACTCCTAATGGGCCTGCTTGCAGCCCTAAATGCTGTGGATCAGTCCCTGGAGCAGACCTGCTGTGAAACACCCAGCCCTACACAGTCTACAGAGACGGGCGCTTGCTGACCATGACCTGAATGCCAAGTTCCTTTGTCATGCCATGACCCCACAGCACACAAAAGCACATGATGATGCACAGTGCACCATGCCAGTGCAATGCACTGTGCAATGCGATGCACCATGCCAGTGCATTGCACTGTGCAATGCAATGCACCATGCCAGTGCATTGCGCTGTGCAATGCGATGCACCATGCCAGTGCATTGCACTGTGCAATGCGATGCACCATGCCAGTGCATTGCACTGTGCAATGCGATGCAATATGCACCATGCACCATGCACCATGCACCATGCCAATGCGCCATACCAATGCACCATGCCAGAGCACCATGCACCGCAAAAGCAAATGATGATGCACCATGCCAATGCACCATGCACCATGCCAACGCACCATGCCAATGCGCCATGCCAATGCAATGCAATGCTCCATGCACCATGCCCCATGCCAAGACACCATGCCATGCAAAAGCACATATGATGTTGCACCATGCCAACTCCTGTCGCAGCAACCCAAACAGTTCGAATGCGCATGCTGCTTGCAACAGCACATCTGCCAGGGCGGGCTCCCGCAAGCTGCTCAATTTCAAAGCAGCCCGCATGCATGGTGTGAAGCTGCTGCCACAATCAACCCAGGTTACCCACCTGCGCATGCTGCTTGCAGCAGCACGTCTGCCTGGGCCGGCTCCAGCAAGCTGCTGAGTTTTGAAGCAGCCCAGAGCGCTCGGCCAGCCAGGAAAGGGCTCTTATGAGCCCTCTGCAAGCAGCATGTGGGTGCAAAGTGACGCTTATTTGGAATTGCTGGTGAATACTGAGAGCAGCCCACAGCGCTTGGTCAGGTAGGACGGGGCTCTTTTGAACCCTCTGCGTGAAATATGCGAATGCAAAGTGATGCTGATCAAGCTGCTGCTGAAACCTGAAGCAGCCCACAGCGCTTGGTCAGGTAGGACGGGGCTCTTTTGAACCCTCTGCGTGAAATATGCGAATGCAAAGTGATGCTGATCAAGCTGCTGCTGAAACCTGAAGCAGCCCACAGCGCTTGGTCAGGTAGGACGGGGCTCTTTTGAACCCTCTGCGTGAAATATGCGAATGCAAAGTGATGCTGATCAAGCTGCTGCTGAGACCTGAAGCCCACAGAGCTTGATCAGTCAGGAAGGGGCTCTCATGGGCCCTCTGCGTGTACTGTGTGAATGCAAAGTAATGCTCATTTCAAGCTGCTGCTGAGTACTGAGGCAGCCCGCAGTGCTCAGATTTTCGAAAAGGGGCTCTCGTCGGCCCTCTGTGTGCATTGTGTTTGTGAGTGCAAAGTGATGCTGTTCAAAATGCTGTGCATTGGTCAGGCATAGGCAGTCCTCAGCACATAGCTTGTCACAAACAAAGCTCTCATGGCTCCCCTGCATGCAGTGGCGTAAGTGCACAACGATGCAAAATGACAGCCAGGAGTGGGCGCTCACGGGCCCTCTGCATGTGTTAGTGTGAACGCAGAACGCTGCGAAACGAAGGTCTTTTGATCTACGCCCTGCAGACACTGCACGTCGCAAACAGCTTCATCACAATTTGCGTGTGAGATGCGCATGGGGCGCAGCTCAAATGGATTTTGCCAACAGAGGCCCCCTTTGTGAGAGGAGGCAATGCATGCAGAGCGCACGTTTTTGATGGAACAGGAGGTTCAAAACATGGACGCAAGTGCCATGTGAAGGTGTGAGCATGCAACCCGCACGCCCAGGCAAAAGGAGGCAGGAGAGGCATTCCTGCAAAAGGAGCCAGGAGAAGCTTCTCCACCCTTGGGCCCCCTGCCACCATTTCTGGGCAACTCAAGGCCCCTGTGCAAGTCAGTATGATAAACTACATCATGGACCAGCCATCAGGCCCATGCAGTAAGTTGTAGAAGGTTCCCAAGAGCCCAGGGCACTGACGCACGCAGCTGTGAAGAAACACACGTTCGGGTCATCTTGCTCGATCGTGCACGACAGGATGGCGTTGGTCATGCTTGGCAGACAGCCTTCACATCGGGGGCATACACATGACCATGATAAAAGCGCATCTGCATGGTTTACTCAATCACGCACAACAGGATGGCCTCCATCCTGCTGTCCTTGGCTTCTCACATCGAAGGCGTGCACACAGCCATGAATTGACATACCTGCAGGTCGTACTTGATCATGCACGACAGGATGGCCTCCATCCGGCTTGGCATGGTCTTGGCATCTGATGCGTCCATCGACCGGCTGCGCTTAGTGCTGCCCTTTGTGCACTTGCGCGTGGTGAGCTGCATGATGTGCGGCGCCAGCACACCCAACGCCACCATCGCCGCTTCGCGCATCAGCACTGCACGCCTGCCAAGAGGGTCATCGAGAACGACTCATATTGTTGCTTCCGCTTTTGGTCAAGTTGCACATGGTGAGCAGCATGATGTGGGGTTCCAGCACACCCAGCGCCACCATCGTTGCCTCCCACATCAACACCGCGCGCTTGCCGAGGGGGTCCCCAAGAACAAGTCATGCTCTTGCTTCTGTGTTTGGTGCATTCTTGCTCCTGCTTTTGGTTAAGTTGCGCATGGTGAGCTGCATGATGTGGGGTTCCAGCACACCCAACGCCACCATCGCCGCTTCGCGCATCAGCACTGCACGCCTGCCAAGAGGGTCATCGAGAACGACTCATATTGTTGCTTCCGCTTTTGGTCAAGTTGCACATGGTGAGCAGCATGATGTGGGGTTCCAGCACACCCAGCGCCACCATCGTTGCCTCCCACATCAACACCGCGCGCTTGCCGAGGGGGTCCCCAAGAACAAGTCATGCTCTTGCTTCTGTGTTTGGTGCATTCTTGCTCCTGCTTTTGGTTAAGTTGCGCATGGTGAGCTGCATGATGTGGGGTTCCAGCACACCCAGCGCCACCATCGTTGCCTCCCACATCAACACCGCGCGCTAGCCGAGAGGGTCCCCAAGAACAAGTCATGCTCTTGCTTCTGTGTTTGGTGCATTCTTGCTCCTGCTTTTGGTAAAGTTGCGCATGGTGAGCTGCATGGCATGGGGTGCCAGCACACCCAGCGCCACCATCGATGCTTCCCACAAAAACAACACCGCGCGCCTGCCGAGAGGGTCCCCAAGAACAAGTCATGCTCTTGCTTCTGCCTGGAATGCAGCTCGTGTGGTGAGGTGCATGACGTGCGGCGCCATGAGGTGCGGCGCCAGCGCACCCAATGTCACACTTGCCGCTTCCTGCGTACCAACACTGCGTGCCTGCCGTAAGGTCAGGTCAAATAACATCGAGATATGCACCTGCAAAGGCAGCTGCATGGAAACACTGAGGCCTGTGACCTATCCACGCCTGCCATGCGGGTCACCAGGCAAAAAGCTCACTTTGCCCTTGGCCCTCATCCGCAAGAGCACTAAGAAAGGCCACACTTCACAGCACTACCTGCTTGCAGGGCTGTTTGTTCTGGTCCTATTATGGCTGTGTAAGAGCATCACATCATGACACGCACACTTCACTTGATCAACTTCAACACACGGCCGTCTCTCTGGCCGCAGTTGTGCTTTGTGAGAAGCCTTGCACGCAGGGCTGTCGTTCTGGTCCCTGTAAGGTACCACAAGAGCACCACACACTACACAACACTATGCGCGACCAACTGCAATTTAAGGCGGTCTCTTGGGTGCTGGCTCTGTAATGCATGAGGACATCACACGATGCCAAACTCCACCCACTTGCACACAGGGCTGTCTTCCTGGTCAGCCCTGGTGGTGTTCCATGAGATCATCACATGACGCCACACTTCATGCAATCAGCTGGTTGAATGCAAGGCGATGCTGTCATTTGGGCCATGGTTCCGTCATGCGTGAGGACACCACAAGATGCCGACCTCCACCCACTTGCACGCAGGGCTGTCTTCCTGGTCCTGTTCCAGGAGGGGCGATGCGGGCTCTGTTTTGGGGTATAACACTTGGGCGGTCTCCTCAAAACGCTGCTCCACGGCTGTGAAGACCTCCATCAGCACTTCTGTGCCCCCTAGTGACTGCATTGGCACGGAAACACATGACGCTGCTCGTGATTCATTTGTGTGGTCCCCTTAAAGTGCTGCTCCACAGCTGTGAACACCTCCACCAGTGTGTCTGTGCCCTCCAGCGACTGCATCAATGTGGAAACACTTGTAAGGTTCCTTGTGGGTTCACTTGGGCGGCATCCTTATAGCACTGCTCCACGGCTGTGAACACCTCCATCAGAACATCCGTGCCCTCCAGCGACTGCAACAGCGCGGAAACACACGAGGTTGCTCATAAGCAAATGCTCGTGAAACATTTGGGTGGTATCCTTGTAGCTCTGCTCAACAGCTGTGAACACCTCCATCAAAACATCCGTGCCCTGCGGCGACGGCATTGGCACGAAAGTGAGCAAAGGATGTGCGGTGCAATTGGAGGCAAGTTGCCAACTTGAGTGAGCAAATCGATCTTGACTGCATCTTGACATTAAGACGTTTAATGTCCTCCATCAGTACGTCTGCGTCCCCTAGCCACTGCATCATCGTGGAAGTGCAAAGGGTTGTACACAGAGTGCAGAGCGTACGCAAGTGTGTGTTGAAGCTTGGAATGGTTGTGCTCTCTGAAAGCCTTATGATGGACGCAGCCATCAAGATATCCGTGCCTGTCATCAAGTGCGCTAGCATTGAAGTAAATGAGGATGCGCGTGACCCGTTAAGAAGTCCTGCGTCTGCTTCTGTGAAGCAGCGGTCACAGTTGTGTACACCTCCATCAGCACGTCCATCACCCACAGTGACCGCACCAGAAGGTCTCACGGCCACCATGCCTTTTTTGTATTTTAAATCTTGCATGGTGGACACCTCCAGGAGCACGTCCATCACCCACATTGAATGCACCAGAAGATCTCGAAGCCATCATTACCTCTTTTAATCTTGCACCGTGAACACCTCCATCAGCACGTCCATCACCCACAGTGGCTGCATCAGAGGATCTCAAGGCCATCATGACATCTTATCCATCTCCCATAATGCCCATGCTCATAAAGTTTCTGCTTGCACAGCAGTTTGTCTCATGCACTGTGCTGCAGCGTGCGGGCATGGAAACTTTGCAAGATACAGGTGTGATACAGACAATGAGCATGTGCACTATGAACAATTTCTTGCCTATTTTTAGTTTGCGTCTATTGCCGGTCTGCCTGCTAGTCTGCTTGCAATTGTGTTTTTGTTGCCTTTTGTCCTGGGCGCCTAACTAGTTGTTTCTTTCACCCAGGTGGTACTCATGTCTGTTCAAGCTTCACCCAGATCACAGCCAATCTTTGTACCATGCTAACGTGAGATGCACAATCAGAAGCTCAAGGCAAAGGAGGGAGGCACACTGAGAAGCTCAAGGCAGAACTCACAGTCACAATTTCCTCCAGCAGCAGCTCCCCACTGACGCGTGCTGTAAAGGTTTCCTCCTCTTCATCAGCAACATATGCGTTTGCATTGGATGCCCACGACTCAACTTGTGTAGCCGTCATCTGGGGGCAAAAAAGGAAGTGCGACACGAATCCATTTTTACTTCTTCAGAGATTTGATTCTGACATAGACATTTGGGATGTCATCTGGACAGATCTACGGCACAAGACGCACTTAAGAAATGTTTACACATCTCAACACAGCAGATGCACCTCTAACCCTGTCTTCCAGGCTCATATTCCAACAAATGGGCAGGAGACAACACATTTGCACCAAGATAAGCAACTTGGGATTGGTGTGCACAGTCCCTTTGATGCCTTATTGCATACTGAGGCACAGAGGCCTCTCTAATGCGTATCTCACTTTTCCAAAACTGCATCTCACTTTTCCAAAACTGCATGTGTGCTCTGCATGTGTATGCCATCTGCGTCACCACCAACCATTTGGTCTGCATGCATGCGCTATCTGTGTCACCACCGGCCGTATGCAATGCATGATTATGCACCTCCGTGTATGCTACGCATGTGCACACCATCTGCACCACCACTAGCTGTTTGCTATGCATGTGTACGCACCTGCATGTATGCTATACAAGTGTATGCCATCTGCGTCACCACCGGCCGTATGCACTTGCTCAGCCTGGGGCTCCCCACGATGGCAAGCAGCAGCTCAAACATCTGTGTGTGTGCGTGTGTGTGCGCGCGTGTATGTGTGCACGTGTATATGCACGAGCGCATAAAAAAAAGAGAAGCAAGGTGCCACAATCAAAGCAGGCATTCTAATGTCCGGTGAGAATGTTTGTAGTTTAAATTAAGAGGGAGAGAGAGAGAGAGAGAGAGAGAGAGAGAGAGAGAGAGAGAGAGAGAGAGAGAGAGAGAGAGGGAGAGGACCATCAACAACACTGCCAGCAAACAGGCTTGCACCAGCAGCTGTAATCTACACACGCGCACACACACATACACACACATACACAACACACATGCACACGCATGCAAGCATGCACGCACAAACCTGCGCATACATGGCCTCAAGGCCAATGGACTCTCCCTCGGTCTCCAACTGCTCTTCATCACTCCCATCGACTTCAGCTGTGTCCTGCTTGTCCTCAGCCTCCACCAGCAAACTCTGCATTTGCAAGCATCGGGAGGGTGGGGGTGTGGGAAGTGGGCATGAACGCGCGCGTGCGCATGTGTGTGTATGTGTGTGTGTTGGGGAGAGGGGGGAGTGGGGGCGTTGGCGTGGGTAGGGGAATGCAAAACAAAAAAATTTTGCTGAGTCTTTACACATTCTTTTTGCAGAAACAGGATTCCAATATCTACAAAGGAGATGAAGTTGCGCATGCATAACTGCAGGCATGAGCGCAAAGGATGCAATGTAAGGTGCAATGAGTGCAAAGGAAATATCAAGAAAACACACTCTTATTGAATGGACACCGCCCCAATATAGCATAGCAGGGTGCCACTGATCGAGCAAATGCATACACATTTGCTTACCTGGCACACAACCCCACTCCCTTCACATATGGCATAGCAGGTTGCCACTGATGGAGCACATGCATAAACAAATGCTCACCTGGTCCACAAGCACGATCCCTTCACATGCGGCATAGCAGGGTGCCACTGACCAAGTACGTGCTTGAGGCCAGCGAATGAATGCATTTGCCCAAGCAAGTGTGCTTGCCTGTACCCATGCTTGACTCCAGTGAGCCTGGCCCGGCTTGCAGACGCCTAACTTCAGCGCACCTACCCAACTTCAGCATACTTGCCTAACTCCAGTGCGCCTGCCCGACTCCAGCGCACCTGCCCAACTCCTGTGCACCTGGCCTGGCTTGCAGAAGATGCTCATTGCATAGTACTGACATACTATGATGGGCCAACACAGCCAGACCAATACAGAAGTACACAAACACTTGCAATCACCTGGTACACAGGCACGCCCCCAAAAGCACATGTGCTCACCCAGCACACAGGAACGCCCCCCTCCACACACACATACACTTGTGCTCACCTGGTACACAGGCACGCTCCCTTCACAAGCACTTGTGCTCACTTGATACACAGGTGCAACCAACACACAAGCACTTGTACTCAGCTGGTACACAGGCATGTACCCCTCACATACACTTGTGCTCACCTGCTACACAGGCACGCCCCCCCACATACACTTGTGCTCACCTGCTACACAGGCACGCCCCCCCACATACACTTGTGCTCACCTGCTACACAAGTGCGCCCCTTCCACATACACTTGTGCTCACCTGGTACACAGGCACGCCCCCCATGAACATGGCCCAACAAGGTGCCAACAGGGAGGCAATGGGCTCTTGCAGGGGCTTGGAAAAAAAAGACACCAGCTGCACAACGACTTGCAGTGCCTCCTGCTTGAGCGCCCAGCATGAGGGAGCCTGCAGTCAGTGGTGGCGCAGTAGTGCTAGAACATCAGTGATGATGGCAAAGGTGCACAAGGTGCGCCCACATATATGTGCACAAGGTGCCTGCAGTGTTTAGAACAGAAAACTACGCCAGCCATTTGGCTGGCCGCTGGCCGCTGCATCAAAGAAGGATTTACCTAATTAGCAAGCTGGCAGTACAATCCAGCGAGCGGTACCTGAGTGGTGCAGAGAGTAAAGCAGTGCAAGTACAACCCCAACTAGCAAGCTAGCAAGGCAGTGCCTTAGCGGTGCAGTGCAGGCTACACCCTGATTAGCAAGCTAGTAAGGTGCCTGCAGTGGTACCTGAGTGGTGCAGTGCGGCACAGGGCTCAGGGCATATGGCAGCATGCACAGGGCAGTGGGCAGTGGGGCACAGAGCACAGGGCAGTGGGCACGGGGCAGTGAGCACAGGGCACAGGGCAGTGGGGCACAGGGCACAGGGCAGGGGGGCACAGGGCACAGGGCAGTGGGCACGGGGAGTGAGCACAGGGCACAGGGCATAGGGTACAGGGGCACAGGGCACAGGGCACAGGGAAGTGGGGCACAGGGAAGTGGGGCACAGGGCAGTGGGCACAGGGCAGTGGCACAGGGCACAGGGCAAATTTTGGGGAGGGCAGCACTGATGCAATCAATGCCTCGGGGAGCTAATCAAAATGATAAAAAATTCCAAACAACTGTTGACAAGTCAAGGATGGATGCCAGCAATGATGTGCACACACGAGGTCTTTACAAGCCATACAAAGCACCGTGAAAAGTCTCAGTTATTAGGGGGGGGGGGCGCGAACTGAGAACGGAGGCCAGCAGCACTTGTTTACGCAACCATCCTTGCAAACCCCAAAAACAATTGGAGGCCACACATGTGCCTGTGGTGAGCCAAAGATGTTGCCAGCAACAATATCACACACGTTCTAACCCCTAAATCATACGCATCATCACAGAACAACTAACCTGTGTGAATGGCGAGCCAAAACGGACGATACCACAGGGAACCAGGAAGGTATTCACACACACACACACACACACACACACACACACACACACACACACACACACACACGAAAGTCTCCACATGTCTAATGAAACATTCTGCTCAAGTTCACCTGGGTGAGTGGCGAGCCCAGGATGGATGACAGCACAGGGAACCAGGGGATCAGCAGCGGCACCATGAGATCGCGGACCTGGCCAGCAACAGAGGAGCAACAAAAAGTTTATGGGCAATGGACTTTCAGGCTTGCCTAAAAACACAAGAATTGCGGAGGGGAGCAAGGGATCAGCAGCGGCACCATGAGATCGCAGACATGGAAAGCAGCACAGAGTGTAAGGCGCACACAAACAACCATGAGAACCGCAAAAAGGGATCAGCAGTGGCACCATGAGACCGCAGACATGAAAAGCAGCACAGAGTGTAAGGCGCACACAAACAACCATGAGAACCGCGAAAAGGGATCAGCAGCGGCACCATGAGACCATGAACATGGAAAGCAGCACAGAGTGTAAAGCGCGCACAAACAACCATGAGGAGCGTAAAGGTGGACAGGACAAGAGCAGCGGCACCATGAGATTGCGAACCTGGACAGCAAGAGTAGAGCAGGGTGAGGTATACACTTAAAATGATGAGACACGCAAAGTGGGCGGCACAAGTGCTCAGGCACCGCATGATCGCAGACCTGGAAAGCACCGACTGAGACATGACAAACACCCACGTGCACCTATGTGCATGACAATCGAGCACAAGAGCACCGGCACCCTGCTGTTATGGACCTTGCAAGCAACAACAAGCAAGGATCACCCACAAAAACGGGAACACCGTTTTTTTGTGCCACTGGAGTGTAGGGCTCTGGTTGCCACAAGAGCAGAAGCACCACGGGGTGATAAATACAGGGAGCAGCATCATGTAAGGCAGAGGTCAAGGCTTCTGAAGGTGGCAACCAGCCACACCATAGGCTGGCATGTGAGGCGCACAATGCTCATCATGGGCACAAAAGCAAGGCCAAAGCCTCAGCTGTAAACCATTCTTGGAGAGGCACGAGCGGGTTCATCACATTAGAACGTCACAGGTGAAGAAGAGAGGTCCTTTGTCAATACACCCGACTGCTGGCCTTATCAAAATACATAAATTTATAAAGGGGTGTGCTGTGAGCAGGCGCAACCAACTTACAACTACGCAAAAACTGTGTCCTCAAATGAAAGGGAGCAAGTAGATTTGCTGACAGTCATGAGCGTTAAAAATGCTACTCAGCGCACCCAGTCACACCAGCAGCCCATATTGAATGAACAAGACTTAAAAACTGAAATTGAAAGCTCACATTGGAAAAGGACTTTAAAAACAGCACACTTGCGATCCACACACACACACACACACACACACACACACACACACATACACACACACATATACACATACCTGCCGCTGGAATGCGCCGCTCAGCACACCCAACTGCACCAGCAGCCCCCTCAGAATGGACAACGCCCGGTGCTGCATGACTGCGTCACACCTCCCAGAGCTCACGATGTCCAGCAGCTCAGGCATCAGCACTGGCACCACCTGCGGTGGCAGCACAGGCAAGATAGGTGCATGAGGTAGAGCATGCTAAACTCATCTGCGAGCGCTTGCTTTCAAAGGAGCATGCTTGATGGTCCACATGCTGGAATTGCTTTGCCTGACTGCAGAGCTCAAACTGTCCAGCAGCTTAGGCATCAGCACTGGCTTACCACCTGAGGCAGCATGATCCAGACAAGCGTATTGGAGAGGGCACGCTCTAGAGTTCATCCAGCCGCTGCAGCTCACAGCGTCCAACACTTCAAACATCCCATGGCCTGCCTGCTCGGACAGCACAGCTTGGACACATGCACCAATAGCTCAGAGCTAACGATGGGCCTCAGATGGGCATGGGTGTCCAGCACAATCCTCCAAGCTGACACGTATCTCACAGACAGTTGCTCGCTTTGATCTGACAAAAGGAGCGTGATGCTCACACCCGCCCCTGTCAGCAGGCACTCATCTACATCCTGGCTGAGCATGTCTAGGGAGCGTCACTGAGCAGCTCACAACCGTCCATGCTGCAGCTTGTTTGACAGACAGCTAACCCACCTGGGTCAGCTGGCGCTCATCTATGTCCTGGCTGAGCATATCTAGGCAGCGCAAGGAGCCATCCACTGCGCAGGGAGGCCACACAGATAACTGAGAGGGAGCATACACTCATGATACTGAGAGGCTGAGGCATGATACACAGGCTGCAAAGGGAGCGTACATTGTACGACATGTGTGTGGGGAGACGTCAAAAAAGCGATCAGTGGCTCATGGTACTCAGACTGCAAACAGAGCCACAGATTGCAAAATGAGTGTGGAGGAAATAGATGCTACAGAAAAAGAAATGGCGACTGTGCAACTTTCGGCAATGGATGGAGCAACCTCTGCATGCACAGCAGCTGTGAGAAGGACACAGTTGTCCTCAGCAAAAGACTCAGCATGATCAGGGTTGGATGGAAGCCATTACTTGCACGATGGGTTTTAAGAAAAGCACGATGGTGCTAAGAAATTGTGTACAAGCAAGTGCATGTGTGCCTGTGTGTGTTTGCATGTGTGTGTGCCCGTGTGTGTGTGTGTGTATGTGTGCGTGTTTGTGTGTGCGCGTGTGTGTTTGTGTCCACACCGACGGTTGGGCTACACGTAAAACTCCATCAATCAGCACACCTCGGTGCGCACGTGTTGCAAAAGCCCCTGGTACTTTTTTTACGAGCTGTGTGCAAGGCAATTAATCTCCTTTAAGCATTAAACCTTGGTGTGTGTTGCCTGAGTCCTTGATGCCCCCCACAGGGGCTTCTAGCAGCTTTGGCCGGAGCAAGGGGAAGTCACACCCAGTTTCCTGTTCAAGCGACATACCTAGGTGCATGTTGCCACGGTCCTTGATGCCCCCCACAAGGGCTTCTAGCAGCCCTGGCCAGTGCAAGGGGAAGTCAAACTCCGCAATGGCGGCCACCACCATACCCACAGCCACTCGGACCTGCAGTAATTCAATATGGTCACCCGTGTCTATATATGTACCTGCTTTTGGTGGAAGAAATGCACAGGCGCTTCAGCCCCAAGCATCTACTTTCCTTTCATCGATATAGTAGACAAGTTCCATGCCCTCGTAAGTTTCCTTCCCTTCACTTTGCATGCACCTGCCGCAGGTACTGAAGCGGAAGGGCATGGTCACATGGGTCACATGTGCATGTTGTCAAAGGCTCTTGTGAACCTTTGAAGTGAGGCCCTCGTGTGATTCATGCATCCTCCTTTTGTCAACCATGCTTCCTTTAATTGAAACCCTTGTGTTCATTCATACATCCTGATGCATCTTAGGGGATATATATATTACAGGGTTAGGCTGTTCCAGGCATTGGAAGCACAGGGCAGTGATGTTCATACGGAAGCGATAAACGCTCCCTTGCACCATGCCTGTCTCAGTTATTCACCAGCATGCCTGACACCTAAAATGCCTCAAATGCTCAGACCTGACTCATAAAAAGCCTCAAATGCTAATCTCCTACTTGCTAATCTCCTGACTCCTAACAGGCCTCAAATGCTAATCTCCTACATGCTAATCTCCTGACTCCTAAAAGGCCTCAAATGCTGATCTCCTACATGCTAATCTCCTGACTCCTAGAAGGCCTCAAATGCTAATCTCCTACATGCTAATCTCCTGACTCCTGAAAGGCCTCAAATGCTGATCTCCTACATGCTAATCCCCTGACTCCTAGAAGGCCTCAAATGCTAATCTCCTACATGCTAATCTCCTGACTCCTAAAAGGCCTCACATCGTTAAAGCACGTAGCCATTTGTTTGATTACGAGCTGTGTGCTCTAATAAAAATAAACAAATAAAATGAATGACATAATGACTGAAGGCCTGCTGCTTCTGAGATTTAGAACTCCACGAGAAGGTGGTGGTGGAGACATGTGTTGACAGAGCTTTTGCCGCAATTCATTCCCATTTTGTAGATGAAGTACACAATTATAATCCAAGTTGATAGCAGCATGGCAAGAGTCTGGTGAAGATGTTGGCCTTAAAATTTTAAGAATTATCTGCAACAAAGCCTCTATTACATGTCTCTCATGCAGGGTACACAGTCCTTGAGAGCGAGGATGGTCTGGGTGAGCTATAGGCATGCAGGGTACACAGTCCTTGAGCGTGCACCATATGAGGAGGGTCTGGGTGAGCTGTAGGCATGCAGGGTACACAGTCCTTTAGGAAGCACCACATGAGGAGGGTATCGGTGAGCTATAGGCATGCAGGGTACGCAGTCCTTAAGCGTGTACCGTATGAGGAGGGTCTGGGTGAGCTATAGGCATGCAGGGTACACAGTCCTCGAGCAAGCACCACGGGAGGAGGGTCTTGGTCAGCTGTAGGCATGTACAACCTCCTGCCATCCCTTATGTGTATGTGAATGTGTGGTGAGGAGGGTCAAGGTGATTGTGGGCATGTGGCACCTCCTGCCATCTTGGCAAGGTGCTCAAGACAAGCTGATTCATGCATGCATGTTGTGCGACTGCAGAGTCACGGCAGGGACCAATTCCTGTGCCATAAAAAACAATGACCCGGCATTGGGTGAGAAGCGCAACTAAATCGCACCTTCTAATGCGCAGGTATCAACCCTGCTGCAGTACTGCCCAAAAGAGCACTCCTTGAATAGAAGAGTAGACTGTGCCATTGAGATGCATCTTGTCGTATCACTGACCTCTCCATGAGGAATCAAGAGAAATGGTACACGTAGCGGTAGGGAGGCCCCACAGGAATGTGCCTAGCCCATTCTTCATGGTATTGTAAACGCAATTGCTTTGAGCAGCGCCCACTGAATCCCGCAAGTATCGCAAGTTTGAACTAAAAGTGTGCATGCACTGATGCGCACCTTAGAAGAGGGTGAGGAAAGTCCCAACAGAATCTGTTGCTTGATGCAAGCCTTCTCCGTTTCTTGTACCACCTATCCAAGTATAAGTTGTGTGTGTATGTGAGAGTGTGTGTGTATGTGAGAGTGTGTGTGTATGTAAGTGTGTGTGTGTTGTGTCAATGCACTTTTCTGCCCATTTTTGTGCACAGCACTAGTAGGCATGCCAAATTCATGCTAAAAGATGAGTGAGAAAATACTTCCACCTAGTAATGGGTTAGATGGTTTGATTGTAATTAGACCGTCTTACAAATAAACACATGTTCAAGTTGTTTTCACGCTGGCCCTTTCAAATACAAACTGGCCGCTCAAGCCATTGGACTTGCAAGCGTGCAGATAATTTCAAATGTGTCCAGACAACTTGAGCAAGAATTTTGCACTTCACTTTCACATGCAGACTTGCATAATGTTTTCTGCACCCTGTTACAATTTTTATTGGTTGCATGCGATATCCAGGAGTCCTTGATGGCTGTTCAGATGTGAAAACTGGAACGTGCAAAGCAAAGGGCTTTTGCAGATACGTTCGAGAGAGAGAGAGAGAGAGAGAGAGGGAGCATGATAACCAGCAGATGAAGGACCCTATTCATCCGAGATTCTCGATGTCTGGCAGGGTCTGAAGGACTCTTTGATGGACTCTGAAGGGCAGGAAGAGGTCACTAGTGACCATTAACCCTTGATGAACTTCATCATGATGACAACAAGGGCGAGACTTAGACGGTAGCTTCTGGATGGTAACCATCATGCAGCGTTCAGTAAAATTGCTCCTGGACCAAAAAGTGGCACAATCAAGACTTCAACTGGCTTCGCATCTGCATGAAAAGCATGAATCATGGGCAGCTCCTTGAAATTCATTCCCTCTCCCCTAAGAATTTCTATCAAAAGATGTCCCAGCGCAACGAATGATTATATGCAAGCCCACAGGGTAACAGAAAGAAGCAGTGCGCCTGGGCAACGAATGGCTGCGTGCAAGGCAGAGGGGCACTTGAACAGACACACTCACTGGCTCCTGGAACCGCCGTGAGCTCTCATGCCAGTGCTCCTTCACGTATTTCTTCAGCACCACCAGCGCCAGCTGTTGCACGCCCTCTTCTGCTTTGCTGGTCGTGGGCTGCAGGGACAGCTGCAGCAGGCTGCTCCCAAACCGTGGCTCCTGCTTTGCTGCAACATCCAGCTTGCACTCTGCTTCAGGATCTGCTTGCAGGCATGCTGCAAGGAGCTGGGCGAGAGACATGTTAGATCTAAGATGATAGCGAAGGCGCTGCGCTGAGTGTCATCTGTTAAACAACATTGTTCAAAAATATTTTGGGAAAAAGCAAATACCTGGTATCTGAATGCTAACAGGTATCTGTCTCTCTCCTGAGTGCAACACTCACTAAAACCAGCTCACTGCAAGCTCAGAACTGGTAGGTTTCTAACGTTTGCTTGACATTTGAGTAACTGAGATTCATGCGCTATTTGTCCGGCTTTTGCGGGAAATACTTCATCCCATGCAATCCCAGTCTTCAGGCAATTTTTTGTGACATGCTCCAATGAGCAACATCAATTATGCATTGGGTGATTAATTTGAATTGTTTTATTTCCACACCGGCCATCCATCCGTGATTGCGCTTTCGAACCGATTACGCTCCAGGCAGATTGCGGTTCCCCTGGGACTCTAGCAGGTTGAATAGCTATCGGGATTCACGCATCAGAGATTTCGGAATGAATTCCAGAATCGCTCCAGGCATCCTCGTTGGATTCGTGTTTCCACGAGAATAATTTAAAGCAGTTACTTTTGCATGCGAGCTTTCACTTCAGTATGGGTTCTTCTGAATTCAAGCCCTTGCCTCCCATTGTTCGGGTTCATGACATCTGCAACCTGGTGAGGAAAATGAAATTGTGCGCGTGCACACACACACACACACACACACACACACACACACACACACACACACACACACACACACACACACACACACACACACACACACACACACACACACACACACACACACACACACACACACACACACACACACACACACACACACACACACACACACACACACACACACACACACACACACACACACACACACACACACACACACACACACACACACACACACACACACACACACACACACACACACACACACACACACACACACACACACACACACACACACACACACACACACACACACACACACACACACACACACACACACACACACACACACACACACACACACACACACACACACACACACACACACACACACACACACACACACACACACACACACACACACACACACACACACACACACACACACACACACACACACACACACACACACACACACACACACACACACACACACACACACACACACACACACACACACACACACACACACACACACACACACACACACACACACACACACACACACACACACACACACACACACACACACACACACACACACACACACACACACACACACACACACACACACACACACACACACACACACACACACACACACACACACACACACACACACACACACACACACACACACACACACACACACACACACACACACACACACACACACACACACTGACACGAACACTAACACTAACACTACACTACACACACATCCACACTGTAAGGAGCCTGCCACTGGTGGTGTGAGACAGAGTTTGATTACTATGTTCATGGCGTCTCGTATCAAATGCGTCTTTGTTGAAGGTGGCCCTGGCGCTTCTGAACATCACAAATGTTTTGTACCTGGCTGGCAAGCTGAACGATGGGCATGCGCTTCTATATGGGTCCATAGCCTATTTCACGGTGAGTCGGTGGTGCTACAGCCGCAGAGCACTTGGAGCGGGTTGGTGCAAATGTCAAGCCAGCGTACTTTTTTCCACAGCAGCAGCTCCTTCATGCTGGCACTCAAAATCCAAGTTAAGGTTGCCTTCTTTTTACCTTAATCCTTGATGCGCACCTGCGATGCAATCGCTCCCTGGGAAAGAGCTCTTGTCAGTTAATGGAGGAATCAATCCTGCCTAGGGCAAAATGGATTTACAGAGATGTCAATCTGTGATGTCTTGACTTACTTGCGAACTATGTATATCTTTTCCTATGGTTTCGCCAAGGCCTTGTGATTAGCCATGGTCTTGAGCAGAGCTTTGTTTAGCCTTGTCCATTGCTCGCGTTAATTAGCTGGCATTTCCTCCTGGGCACGTTCTTAAGTGTTTATCAGCTGGCAGCAGGTGGCTAGCAGGCTGATAGGTATGTGCAAGCCATCAGTCAAACACATGGCTGCTAGGCTGCTATAACTGCTACTATGACTGCCAGGCAGGTGACTGGCAGCACAATCGTTTCATTTAGTTGGCAGGCAGGTGGCTAGCAGGTTGAGAGGTTTGTACTAAACCATCAGTATCAAAATGCATGGCTGCTTAGCTGCTAGGCTGCTAGGCAGGTGGCTGGCAGTGCAACCTCTTACAAGCAAGGCAGAACAGGCACACCTCCTGTTTGAAGTCTCCATCAAGAGGTTAACAACTCCTATTCATGGATGTGTATGCTCTCATATTTAACCATACCTCCACCAAAAACGATGAACAGATGATGCCACATCACTCTCCGGGCCTCAGGTCAACCCAACACAATCCACAGCTCCATCCTGGGACCCTTTTTCCCTCTCGAATCCTTGACCTTTCTGGCACCCCTTGTGCTGATTGCGCTTGGAAGGGAAGTGGGTGAAACCCAGTATCTGATATTAACACAAGGGCTCCAGATCATAAAATATTACCTAATAAGTATGATGGCAGGTTGGAAATTGAGATTTGGTGGTGAAAAGCAGAGTTCACACCGCGGGCGGCTACTTAAGCGTAAAGGCCAACAAGTCGGACAATTCTCTTTTAGCACATTTTGCAACTAAACTTGGCCATCCAGGGTTCTGGCTCACCTATGCTGGTAGCATCTAAAAGATATGCCCACTCTGGCTGGAACTAGTCTGCCTCTGAGAAAGTCTCACTTCATGGCTGAGGGCTGAAGGCTCGGAATTTCCCCCTCGCAGTTTTGCTTGCAACCTACCAATAGTTTCAAATTGCAGCTCACAATGGTCAAAATGGGGAGAAAGCATGCAGAAGCATGCGCTAGAATGATGAGCGAAAGGGGGCGGTCACACACATTTTTTTGGGACTTTTTTTTTCTTCAGTGTTGAAAACATTTTTCACTTTGGGCGAAAAAAATTGCAGTAAATTTTTTTGGCCCACCAAAAAAAATTTTCCGTCCCAGCCAGAAGTCACTAGGGACTGTCTTTGGGAATTTGTTTTTGTTGGGGTCAGTTTTCAGTTACCGTTTGGGAGTGCCCCTTGGGAGTGCCCCTTCAATGCATGGCCCAAAAACACAAAAAAATTTCAAATCTTTTCACATTTACATAGTTCATCTTTGAGGGTGGAGCAATGCCTCCCAGGGGCAAGCAAGGGTCCACTGGCAGGGGAAGGGGGGCAAGAAGTCAGCCCAGCAAGAAAGCACAGGTGCCCAGGCCAGATGAGGAACAGCACAAGCCTAGCAAGGACCTGCAAATGTCAGGGGCAGTGGTTGTAAGCAGCCAGTCTGGCGGCTCCTTGCATGGGCTTGCAGCCCATGCAGCTGATCAGTTGCAGCTTTTCCTTCAAGGGCAAGGGGAGGGAAGAGAGTGTAAAGGACGGAAGGGCAGGAGAGGAGGAGTAGTTCCCATGCATGCCCCATGCAGGAGTGCCCCTTCAGAGTGCCCCTTCAGTTACTAGCTCTGGCATGATGGCTGCCAGCCATACAAGGAGGAGGGCAGCACTCATGGTCCTTTCTTTGAAAGGGCCTGCAAGAAACTGCCTGAAAGGGCACTTTCACCGTGGCTAAGCACTGAAGAAAAAAAAAATGAAAAAAATTGTGTGTGACCGCTTAAATATTTTTTCCTTCGAGGGCGAAAAAATTTTTCAGTGGACGGAAAACAATTGTGTGTGATCGCAGCCTAAGCTTCCTAGGCAATGCTAGTTTGCAAAAATGAAAAATGAAAAGTTGATGACAACCTGTCAATGCAACTAGAAGGCCTCTCTTGCACAGCAACCACGCCCATGAACGGGCGCTCAAGCAAGAGCAGTCTGGCACTCAATCATATCCTTACATGTTTATATTTGTGAGCACGCTCGTTGTCGATCTTGCAAACATGTCTCTCCCTTTGTTATGCTACGCAGGCTGACATGTTTTATGTTGGGATCTGGCCCAAGTGCGTGAAGAGCCCCAAGATCATTCTGGGGCATCACATCTGCTCTGGCATCCTTATTCTGATACCCCTGCACTACCCTCGGTATGCAACTTAATCAACCACACTATATCTGCTTGAACATCCTCATCCTGGACCCCTGTAGTGCAGTGGTAGTGCAGGGCCAGCATTATCCATGGTAAGCACGACCCTGCAAATAATCACACCTCATGTGCTCCGGCATCCTCAGTTTGAAACCCCTCTGCTCCCCACTGTCAGCATGACCCCTCAAACATATGCTCGGACATCCTCAGTCTGATACCCCTGTGCTACCCATGGAAAGCACGAGCCCCTCAAACATCTGCTCCAGCAGCCTCATTCTGATACCCCTTTGCTACCCATGGAAAGCGCAAACCCTTCAAACATCTGCTCTGGCAGCCTCATTCTGTACCCCTATAATCCCAATGAAAAGCATCACTCCTCAATCAACTTTCTGTGGTGGGCGCCTAGAAACAGATAGCTGCAGCGCCCCTGCTCTATATTGTGACGTGAAAACTTTATGCGCAGCTCAGATACATGTTTTGCCGTTTCATTGTCGACAGCTTGATGCAGACACCTGTCATGCCCCCTGCCTTATTCAAGAATCATGCATATTCGGTGCCTGCATGCTGGTGTATTGCATGCTGGTGCATTCGTTGCCGGTTGTGTTGCATGTAGGTGCATTCATTGCCTGCATGATGGTACATTTGGTGCTGTCCATGTTGTACGCAGGTACATACAGTGCCTGCATGATGGTGCATTTGGTGCTGGTCATATTGCATGCAGGCACCATTTATTGCCTGCCATACCGCCGCATGCTGGTGGCTCCTAATCGCTCCAGATTGTTTTTTGAGTGGGCAATGCTTCATGCATGATGCAGGTACATCTGGTGCCTGTCGTATTGCATGATGGTGGCTCCTAATTGCTCCACAATGTTTTTTTAGTGGGCAATGCTTCATGCATGATGCAGGTACATCTGGTGCCTGTCGTATTGCATGATGGTGGCTCCTAATTGCTCCACAATGTTTTTTTAGTGGGCAATGCTTCATGCATGATGCAGGTACATCTGGTGCCTGTCGTATTGCATGCTAGTTGAGGTCAATACCTGGCTCCTCATAGCCAAAAGGACGTTCTCAGTGGGCACAGAAGCCCTGGAGGTGAGAAGTCGTCATGTTATTTAAGGGTGCCTATTACACCAGGATGGATGTCTGTCACAGTGCATTGTGTGAGAGTCGTTTGCGTGGTTACACAGGCACTGTTTTCATCTGCTACAAAGGGCCATCCATGCGACGGAATGGCTCAAGCATTTAATTGGCCAGCAAGGAGCTGTGTTGTGTGGCACGGGCGGCAATAATCAAACAGAGTTGCACTTTCTAGGCGCCAGTGTGTGCAGTGTTGCACTCTGCAAGCAAGAGCGAGCAGCAGTGTTGCATGCTGCAGGCGCCAGTGAGTGCAGTGTTGCACTCTGCAAGCGCCAGTGAGCGTGCAGCATTGCACTCTGGAAGCGCCAATGGGCATGTGAGTTGCATGCTACAGGCGCCAGTGCGCGCAGTGATGCACTCTGCAAGCGCCAATGAGCATGTGAGTTGCATGCTACAGGCGCCAGTGAGCGTGCAGCATTACACTCTGGAAGCGCCAATGAGCATGTGAGTTGCATGATGCATGCACTAGTGTGCGCAGTATTGCACTCTGGCAGTTAGTGCGCAGTGTTGCATGCTGCAGGCGTCAATGAGCATAAAGTGTTGCATGTTGCATGCACCAGTGAGCGTGCAGTATTGCACTCTGGAAGCGGCAATGAGCACGCAGAATAGCATGCTGCAGGCGTCAATGAGCATACAGTGTTGCATGTTGCATGTACCAGTGAGCATGCAGTATTGCATTTATCAGGCCCCAGTGAGCGCAGTCTTGCACTTTCTCTGCAAGTGCCAATGAGCGCGCAAAGTTGCAAGCTGCAGGGGCCAGTGAGCGTGCAGTGTTGCATGCCGTTTCGTGTACAATGAGGTCAGGGATGTTGGCATACTGTGTATCGGTTTAGGGATAGATATGCTGTATCTTAGCAGCTCTCGGCTCGAGGAAACAGGATTCAAGTGCATGACATCCTTAGGATCACTGGTTTCAGAAACGTCCCTATCCTTGCCACACACACACACCCCGAACCCTCACATTTCTACGGCTCTGCTTACAAATCCGTACTACTGTCAGCATTTCTTCAAGCCCTGCTCTCTGGACCTCGTGTCAATTTGTATGTTTGGTGTCACTCTTTTTGATGGTGGTGTCAATCAGCAGCAGCAGCAGCAGCAGCTGCAGCCGCAGCTATAGCGGTGTTGTTTGTTCACAAAGAAATTTATCTATCCTTGGGCTGTACTCGATTGCCGGTTGAATTGGTAAGAACATGTCTCGCTGGATGTGGAGAAAGCATGTAGTACATGTCTTTTTGGATGTGGAGAAAGCATGATATTGACCCGGATGATATTCCATTACCTGGATGTGGAGCAAGCATGATATTCCATGACCCAAATGATGTTCCACGATCCAGATGTGGAGCAAGCATGATATTCCATTACCTGGATGTGGAGCAAGCATGATATTCCATGACCCAAATGATGTTCCAGATGTGGAGCAAGCATGTAGTTCGTGTCTTTCAGGATGTGGAGTAAGCATGGTGTTTCATGACCCAGATGATATTTCACGATGTGGATGTGGAGCAAGCATGATATCTTATGGCCTGCAGTGCGCTCAGGCTCCCGCGGCCACATGTATTGGGTGACTTGCAGCTTTGATGCATATCACTTACCGTAGCGATGCTGGGGGTTTTGCGATCAATTAAAATAATTATCAGGGTCCCTCGCAATATGAAGTGTCTTTTGAAATTACTTTTTTCAAGGCCTCGTAAGGGATACAGGTTCATACTTAGCAAGCTATAAGGCTCCAATATGCTGCCCCTGGAAGAGGGAGAGGGAAAGGAGCCCCCATGGTCCCTGAGCCCATGGAGGATGAGGCAACTTGCTGGGAGGATGGGGGGAGCAGTGCAGGCAAGGGAAGCAGGCATGGAGGAGCTTGCAGTCATTGCCCCTGAGGAGTTGTTTATGAACCCCACAGCCACAGCTTCCAGTCGAGGAAGGGGGGGCAGAGGCAGGGGAAGGGGCTCAGGCACAAGGGAGCAAGATGCTGCACCAAGCCAGGGGGGCAGGGGGCATGGGCGGGCAGGGGTGAGTGAGCCGATGGAGGTGTCTCAGGACCGCAGGGTCAACAAATGGAGGATGGAGGATGGGGAGAGACTAAGAGCCAGTGCATTCATGCACGCAAAAACGCAGAAATTCGCAAATTTCGAGTTTTTTTGGCGGACCTCGTAAACCCTTAGAGCTCGCAAATTAATTAATGAAATTATTTTGGGACCTCAAAATAAATCAGCGTCATAATACATTAGTGTCGCTACGGTATATTGTGTTTGGTCAGATGTGGAGCATATGGCATGACATTTGTTACTGAGTGCGCTCTGGTTCCCTTGGGCATACGTTTTGAACACGTTAATTGGGTGACATGTAATTTTGATGAAGTTTCTATTATACCTTTGATGCTTGACCCGCAGTTCACTCATATTCCATTTTTCACCTCCATTATACCTTTGATGCTTGACCCGCAGTTCACTCATATTCCATTTTTCACCTCCATCAACCACACGTCTTTTTGACTTGCAATTTTGATGCAGGTCCTGTTCTACCTTAGCTGGGTGCTCTTGAGGAATATATGGTACCCATACCTGACTTACATCTACTACAGGGAGTGGCAGGTGTGTCTGGGATTTCAGCTCATGATGGTGAAGCATGCCATCCCGGAAGCATGGAACAGCTGCATGTCACCTGCAGAAGATGTCGGAAAGAGAATGAGGGCTCAAGGTGGACATACGGTGTAGGGTGTTCCTGCAGGATTTGGACTGCATCTGATCAGTGTCTCACAAGTTTGAGACCAACAATAAGAAAATGAGGGCTCAAGGTGGACATACGGTGTTGGGTGTTCCTGCAGGATTTGGACTGCATCTGATCAGTGTCTCACAAGTTTGAGACCAACAATAAGAAAATGAGGGCTCAAGGTGGACATACAGTGTTGGGTGTTCCTGCAAAATTTGGACTGCATCTGATCAGTGTCTCACAAGTTTGAGACCAACAATATGTTTGGTACCATAGTGTGTGTGCCTCAAAGCCCTTTGATGCCCCCCGTTTGCAGTGTGTGTGCGCGTTCATGCGTGCATGTGCGTGTGTGGGTGTGGGTGTGGGTGTGTGAGGGTGTCAGGGTGTGCGTGTGTGTGAGTGTGCAGGTGCAGTATGTTCTGCATCTGTGGCCCCATGCTATGCCCTTGACCCCTGCAACCTAGGGCAGAGTAAAAAGCACAGGGCAAATTGTAGTGCAGAGCAAACCACTTTGAGCTGACAGGCCATTGCCCGGAACCCTTGCACCCTCCCTGTCTGCCGCTGTGTCATCTATGAATAGTGTACAGCTCAATTGGCCTCAGCTTGGCGACATGCTGCAAAAGCTGCTCCTTTGCCCTGGCAAAACAAAAAGAAAACTTTTCACTGCAAAAGCTGCCTCTTTACACGGACTGTTGGTACCAAAATGCATTTGTTACATGCATTGCCGAATTGTGAACTTCTACAGGACCTGCGCACAGTTTGCACACCTGGCTTTCTATAACTGGCATGCTCAATTGCAGGCTGAGACTGAATCTCTGGGGTCGCCATGGAATGTGGTGCTCATCACGCCTTTCTTCCAAGCTGCTTTAACAGGTGAGGGCCTCCCTCTTTTGAAAGCCATGTAAAAAAAGAAAAAAGGAAGATTAAGTTGGCAAAAAAAAAGCCTTCAGTCAAGATGCCTGACTGCCGACCTGAAATGGAGTCCTGGGGTTTCAGCTTCCAAGGCAGGGTCAGACCAAAGTGCGTGTAGGATGAGTGCAGGAGTTCACATGCAGAAGCCATCGGTCAAAATGCCTGCTAGGCAGGGTCAGACCTACATGTGCAGGGGATGTGTGCAGGAGTTTACATGCAGAAGCCATCAATCAAATGCATGCATGCCTGTTAGGCAGGTTCAGATCAACATGTTTTCGGATGTGCGCGCAGGCTTGAATTGCTACTGGACCTATAATCTATGGGTTCAGAGAAGCGGGCGGCGAATGAAGCAGCTGTGACAAGATGTGAGGTTTAAAATCTAGTAGTCATGTTATCATTGGGAAGTGGGGCTTAAAATAAAGCTCCTGATGTGTGCTTGCAATGTTGTGGTTCCTGCCGGACAATGTTGTGTCATGACTCATGTATACTAGTGCAGCTAAGCTTTTCCACACAATATTTGCCCAGGAAGCATATATCTGTTCCTTTAATTCTAAAATTATTAACAGTACGTGTAGAAAGGAGTAAGCTGTGTGGTTCTGGGGCCTGCGCTCGTTCAAACTGTTTGGAATCGCAGTGTCACACTGCGGATGGTCCAGTGCGGTTTACCCATGCTAGCATGTGTGAGCATTTGCTTTTGTCTGTGCCAGTGTGCCCGTGTACCTCTGTGCCCATTTACCTGCGTGCCAGTGTGCCTGTCTGCTCTTTATGGGTCTGTGCCAATGTGCCCATGTGGCTGTGTGCCAGCGTGCCGGTATACGTTTTTTTATGTTTTTTGTTTGTGTGCTGGTGTGCCCATGTAGCTGTGTGCCAGCGTGCCTGCGCCTGTGCGCTTGAGTCGGTGTAAGTCAGTGTTGTTTTGTGCATGCTTGAGTCTGTGTGCCTGGACTGTTGCTCAGAGCAGACCTGAAGAGTGGAAATGTAATGCTGCCGATCTCTTGGCGGCAAATGGCAGGATTGCTGGTGGACTAGGTGGGAAACTGTTGCTTGCTGTGTGCTGCCACATGAGTATAATGGATTTTTTAAATGTAGAGTATGCACTGCAAACCCTGGATCAAAGACAGCATGACTAAGCCGATCCTACGTGTATCTGTACTGCCAAAATATCCTAGCAGATCATTGTCTGCTGTAAATGACTTGCCAAATGACTTGCTGAATGACTCGCTGAATGTCTGTCAGTAACTTGTACTGTAGGTTATCTTTGCCAGGTTATCTGTGCCACCATCATCTGCGTTCACTTTGTCTTCATAAATTGAGTGTCATGGCCTTCAAAGGTGTTTGTTTGAAAATGCATCACCAGGCTTCATGCCTCGTGTGCCAGGGCTGACTGCTGGGTTTTTAACCAATGCACGCTAGCCGTTGCCCAGCATCAACTTTTTACTTTTTTGCTGCCATCTTACATCTGTGAGGATGCAGTTATGACCCCCTCATTCTCATTGCTGACTTTCTTGTGAGTCCTGTTTGTATGTGTATATGTGCCCAGTTTACCCTCCCTTGTAAGCCTGTTTTTTTGGTGTGTTTTGAACAATGAGAGCACAATTTGTGATTGATTGCTGTCAGTTCCAATTGTTGTGCCATTTGCATCTCCTTCCTAACGTATATTAAAAGACGCAAGTTTGAAAAATAGTAGCCCAGGAAATGGAGATCCCTGTTGTTTAGACTCTGGACCAACTCAATAAACAGCTCAGAACCAGGGCGGAAATCTCAAAAAAAGCTGACACAACCATGAGTAGATTCCGCTAGAGGCACACACACCAAAGAAAAGAAGTCTACGCAGGCCTGAGGCCGCGTGCATTCAGGGAAGGTTCCCTAACTAGCAGGCTAGCAGGGGCCTCACCAAAGGGCCCTAAGACATTTGTGGTGTGATGGCATCATGGTGATTTGATTTTGATTTTACACAGGGGGAAAAATCTCCTCCAGCCAGACTGTTCGGCTGATCGGCCTGTGACTGGTCCTCGCCAGCCAACATAATGTCCATAAGCTCAGAAACAAACGAAAAAAGCTTGTTGTCGTGTTGCAAGAGGAAATCAGAAACATCCTGGACACTGGCTTGTTGTAAAAATGGTTGCTCCATTGAAAAATCACCAGAGAAACAGTTGAACAGGTAAGCGTACTTTCTTCTCAAAGCACAAACATCTGCGTCTCTGCACACCAAAAGGGCATGAGCCTCATCTTGAATCTCATCACAAGAACAGCGATCACACAAAAGAGTGTTCCGAGTATCCCAAGCTGCTGTCTCCACCTTCAGTGTGTGTGCCCTAAGTCTGAAACGGTTAACATTCGTCATGACATGTGGAGACAAATTCAAATGCATGTGCCTTGGTAAACGGGCAGGGGCACGCACGTTATGGTCAAAAGGCACTGCAAAAAAAGACTGGTAAATTGCCAGCTTACTATATGTGTCCCGTGGGTTCACTCCCTCAACATCTCTCCACACTGCCCGCAGCCTGTGTCTGAGGTCATCAGTAAACTCTTGAATAGGGATAGGAGTGCCCTGCCGCAGAGCTTGCACAAAGGAATCACAGCGCCGTAAGCCTTGAAAAGCATCTAAAACTTGAGCAGTCCAGCAGGCTGGCTCACGCGAATGAATATTCAAATCTGCTTTCAGCACTCTTCTCAACGTCTCACTGTTAGACCTTAGCATGCTATTGTACATCTTGACAACAGACCTAAACCAGTAAAACTGAAGCGGCTCATGACCACTCTCCCTCAGGACAGCCCAGTTTGTAGTGGTGCGCTTAACACCCAGCGTGCTCTTAAGATAACTCATGTGCCGCACTTGCAGATCACTTGCAATTTCCTTGCCTGCTTTAATGTATTCAGTGCCCCACACTTGGCCTGCATACATTCCAGCTGGAACCACATACGTCTTCCCAAGCCACAGAGACACGTACGGCCTATTTGCTAAGAAATTCTCACGAACAAATTGACGAACCCGAAGTGCAGACGCCATGAAGGGGCCAGTTGCATGCTCAGAGGACTTGGCCATGCTCATGCACTTGTGAAACATCATGCCAAGGTATCTAAAAGACTCCTTGTGTGCCAGTGGCACCCCCCCAATATGAAAAACAGGCAGGTCCGACCCAGAGGAATTGAAGTGCACCACCTCAGATTTAGCTGTGTTGATGACTAAGTGCTTCCTCTGAGCATACGCATGCAAGTGGTTCAACATGGTCTGCAACGCATCAGGATCGTTGGCCATCAGAGTCAGGTCATCAGCATATAACATGTGCGTCACATAGAATTCAGCCGTACCCGTGACAGCACCTTGCCACCCCTCCGCAATTTCATCAATGTCATTAATATACAGAGAGAAAAGCAGAGGTGACAAAGGGCAGCCCTGTGTCACACCTGTGTTAGGACACACCTGAGCATTCTTCTCTCCATCCTTTAAAATATACTCATCAGCATCGTACATGTTTTTAATGATGGACAAGAAAGAAGTGGGCATGCGTGTGCGCTGCAGGTGCTGCCAGAGTGCCTGCCTAGGGATGGTGTCATATGCTTGCTTGAAGTCAATGAATACAGTGTGCAGCCGGCTAGATCGCCCAGGCTTGATCGTGTGTGCAGCATGCTGTAGGTGCCTTAAAATGTAGATGGGCTGGAGGGTGTTCCTTCCAGGGTAGAAGCCAAATTGTGTGTCTGGAATCTTGTTTGAGGCCACACACCAGTCCGTGACAAGAAAACGAATCACATTAGCATACAAGAGATTACAAGAGAGAGAGGTCTAAGCCTTCAGCCAAAAAAATGTAGGCTGCTCAGCTTTCTCGAATAAACCAAGAAAACACAGTTATCCCTAGAACACAGACAAACTGAAGCAAGGGTTTAAGCATACAAGCGGTACATTGTGCCACTGACAGCCAGCATGCGATAGCTATTTGGTTCAATGAGGGGCCCCTTTTTGTACAAGGGGGTCAGCTTGGCCTTCTTCCAACATTCAGGAATGCGAGCCTTGTCATAGAACAGCTTGAAAAGCCGGGCAATGTACGGCACAAGCACATTTACCCGCTCAGTGCCCCGGCAATTGACCCGCGGGCGCACCACATCAGCATATTTGATAAAAGGAGCAGCCACACAGTCAAAACCAGGGGAAGCACGCCCATTCATCTTCCAATCTGCTTGGCTACCAGCCCTTGCATCTCCTCCTCTGAAGGCACAGCAACTGTATCCGGCTCAACTGTATCCGGCATCATGGTGAGAATGGTTACAATGGTTACAATGGGGGTTGACCTTCAGCCAGGTCACCAAACTACGGTAGTTTGGCTGCTCGGCCTGCACAACTGTTCCAATGGCACAAAAAATATCCATGAGTCTGGAAATAAAACGATAAGTGTGATTAGTTTGCTTCTGCAAGAAATGAAAAACATCTTCAGAACTAGTTTGAGAGTAGAAGGAAGCACCTGATTCGTCCAGAAAAATTCTGTGATAGGGGAAGTCAGAAAACAGCTGTGCATAAGTTCAAAGCAGCCAAACTACCTGGCTGAAGGTCAAACCCCATTGTAACTTGCTAGTTAGTTAGTATAAGTTCTTCAAAGAGAACACACAGAAGCGCAAGAAAAAAGGAACACAGCATGCTTTTCATCTTGGAGTCCACCTTGGTCACACCTATCACAAGCAGATGTGTGCTCCTGCCAAAGTGATGTCTCATCTCTTTAAGTGTGAGCATGTAAACGAACACGTGCTATGTTTCTTAGCGAGCGCTTGCCCACATCAAGATGCAAATACCTGGGGACAGAAAAGGGCGTGCCATGAACAGACAAGGGTCTCAAAGGAAGTGCCATCCAGTGATGATACTTGGCTAATTTGTTCGTGTGTTCACCATGTTCTGCCAAGGCATCAGCATTCCACACACCTCGCAGCCTTTTTCCCAGATCAACAACAAACTCCCTCATGACTATAGGCTGCCCATATCGAACACAATGAGTAAACCCGTTGCACCTGTCCAAGCCTGTACATGCAGCCAGAAAATCTGAGGTCCAGCATTTACGGGAAAGACTGCTCATTTCAACATCTGCTTGCAGTACCTTACTGAGTTTAGTGCTGTTGCTGTGCGATAAAGCATTGTAAAACCTGCTTTCTTTTCTCGTTGCTGAACCTGTCTTCTTTCTCTGTCTGCCGTGCTTCTCTCAGTCTGAACTTCGTGGTGGGTGGGTTATACGGTCTGTGCACCAATGTGGCCCCCTTTCCTTAATTGATGTAGGGAGTGTTTCACTGCCTACGTAGGTTTTCTTTTCTTTTCTTTCTTAAAACCTAACTGCTGCGCGAAACCAATAAAACTGTAAAGGTTCATTTCCACATTCCCGCAGTACAGACCAATTAGGAGTGGTGCGCTTTACCCCAAGGATATGCTTCAGTAACTTACCTGCTTGAAGCACAGGTGCATGATTTGCAAAAATGTCCATTTCCTGGTGAGGCCTCTAACTTTTGTTAGGGGTTCTTCCCTTAATGCACGCGGCCTTTGGCTTGCGTAGACTTTTACTTTTCTTTTCTTTTTCTTTATGTCCATTTCAGCTCCTTCTCTTATAAATCTAGTGCCCCAAATCTGACATGCATACATGCTAGCAGGGAGAGCATATCATGATGCTTTAGTCAGCCAGAGCATGGTATGCGGCCTGTCCGTCAGATGGTGCTCAGATGCGAATGGTAATAAAAAGGAAATTGTCACAGTACACACTTTCAGATGGTGCTCAGGTGTGCATGGTGATAAAGCAAATCGTCACAGTACACACTCTCCTGCTGCTTGTCATGCTAAATCGTAATTGTTGCTGGATCATTGCACAAACTAGTGTGTGAGGTGTAACCTGTATTTAAGTGGGGTTCTTTTGTTGGAAGCTCTCTCTTTTTCAACCTTCTGTTCCACCTTCCATTGAGTTTTGGCACTGTTTCTGTTATCCCTGGCTTGTGCCAGGGGTGCCTTGTCCCTGATGTAACCCTAACCTGGTGAAGCTGGCCCGGACGCTGTGTCGGCCCCAGACATTCTCTGTGTGCTGCATCCAAGCCAGCACCGTTCAGCAAGACCAAGAGCAGCTCAGCAGCAACATGTAGAAGAGCAAATTCGGTACACTCGCAACCCTAGCCAGCAGCTTGAGTGTATATGTCCTTTGTTGCATGGAAATTGGCAACCCTGGCCGTTAAATCATGCATGCGTTGCTTACTTCAAAAACAGTATGTGCAGTGACGTAATTCCATGCTGTGAAAAGTGGAAGTTGGCTGGATATCAACCAGAATGCATCAGGAAAGCACGAATCTACAATGTGATTTGAATTTAAGCCAGCCTGGTAAACTGTCTGAGGTAGTTTGGTTTTTTTAGCCTGCTGGACTGTGCCAGCCACAAATAAGAAATCCATGACTTTGAAAATAAAACATTAAGCCTCATTAGTTTGCTTCTGCAAAAATGAAAGACATCTTCAAAGGCAGCTTACTGTATGTTGTTGTTCCTGTTTGGGTTCCTTAATTTGCTGGCTGGTACAACTTAACGATTGAATTTTCCTGCTAAGCATGCTGGTCTATTACAAGCGAATTCTGGGAAGGTACAAGAGGACTTGTACGTAACAACAAGAGAGTCACTTGCCACTAGACAATGTGACAAAGAAATTACGGCTGAAGCAGGCAACCCTCTATACATCTTACAAAGAATGCATGGAGAGAGACGAGAAACTACTATTGAAGACTAAATATTTATGAAAGTAATCAATTAAAATAGATAAGATTGCAATGTGGTCGCATCAAGCAGCAACAGAAAGAGAAGAGAACGTACATAAGCAGGGAAAACTTTCTATACATATTTGAGGATAAGGGGTCACATTGACTGGAGAGCCATGAGTGTCTTTCTCCCAACAATGAAAAAAAGAAGGCCTGTGGGGACCTGGAGGGTTACTGGAAGCACCTGCCTCCAGATCCTTGCTGTGAGGAGCAGTCTTGCTTTCAGTGGCATTTCTAGTGTCCACGAGCTTGTGCACGTACTGTGCAGCAGCAATTACGAGGACAAAAAAATGAAATTGCTTTTTGATCACCAAGAAGGCCCACAATCACTAGAAAAGAAATGGCAAGCATGTTTAAATCAGGCGTTTCATTTGATACAGTTAGTGTGATTTACCATCTCTCCATTTTGCACCAGTATAAACTCTCCATGCTGAATTGCAAGGAACTTGCTCACATCTACACCCTGCGCTGTTTGAGCCTCAACTAGCTCCCTGCAAGAAAGAGGTCATGGTGGGCACAGTCCAATGTGGATGCAGCCACTATGAGCTTGTTGCTCTGAAGCGTACAGCAAGGTCATGCATTGATCATGCATGCCCTCTTGGAAAGTTGAGAAAGAGGGATGACCAGTGCTAGTTGTGCCTAGGATATGGCAACGCAACGGATGCTCTTAGATATGTGTCCAAGGGCAGCAGCTACGCATTGTGATGGGGCTTGCATTGGCTGCATTCCCCTTCACAACGCACAGCTGCTGCCCTTCCACATCTATCTACAAGCATCTACTCTGTCCTCCTACCTGATGCTAAACTGGCACAGGTCATCAGTCAAAGCAACCTTATCCCCAATGCATAGCTGCTGCCTTTCCACATCTGTCTACAAGCATCTGCTGTGTCTTCCTACCTTATGCGCAACCGGCACTGGTCATCAGTAAAGCCAGCCCATTCATCACACATCCCAAGTCCCTTTCAATTCTACCTCGTTGATTGTAGTGTCCCTTTGCACAGAAGCTCAGCAACAGGGCTCAAAATGTTTTTGGGGGTTGCTAAACTTTCCACACCTCCATGCAACAAGAAGTGCTGGGCCATCGCCAAGGAACACGCGCTTTGTTACTGCTCAGTAATAAAGAATGTGGACACATTTTCATACCTTGGTGGGGTATCCATGGCCTCGTTACTCAGGGGAAATGTGCAGCAGTGGATGGCTAGGCTCTGCCTTGAACATACATCATGATGCACCTGCGAGTAAAGAGAAGCATGCCAACCAAAAAAAGGTCACCTGCAACTTAATCAAGCGCAGCCAGGCTCTTGCTCACGCACGCCGCCAGTTTGGTCTGCGCAGTCCTTTATGATTCTATCTTTTAAGCCAGCTTTGGTCTGCGCAGATTTTTTAACCTATTCTCTGAGGACAGGTAACCCTTAGCTTGTGCCTGCATGTGTTTGCAGAAATCAACCCTCAGAAAAGCAAGATAGTGCACTCTATTTGAATTCCAAGCTTGGGAAATTTGTAGGCTTGCAGGAGACACAGTACAAATGTAAGGTAAGAGGCACAAGTGTTGAGTAAGAGGCACACAATGAGAGGCACACGGTGAGAGGCACAGATGTTGAGGAAGAGGCACGCGGTAAGAGGCACAGAAGTTGAGTAAGAGGCACACAGTGAGAGGCGCAGAGTGAGAGGTATGAAATGAGTGGAACACAATGAGAGACATGCAGCAGACACAGTACAAATGAAGAAAGAGAGAG